>CAUYQV010175239.1:0-39938 GCA_963574575.1 Galagoides demidoff
AGCTGGGACCACAGGCGCCCGCCACAATGCCCGGCCATTTTTTGGTTGCAGCCATCATTGTTGTTTGGCGGCCCGGGCTGGGGATTCAAACCCGCCACCTTAGGTGTACGTGGCTGGCGCCTTAGCCGATTGAGCCACAGGCGTCGAGCCATGAGCTATATTTAGATATAGGAAATGAGAAAACTATGGAGCTCCTTCCAAGGGTTTGTAATCTATTGGGTAGGCGGCTACACTGTGAGCTGCTAAATATTCTGCTTGACATATAAAAAGGATGCTTTGTACACACAGGAGGACAAACGCAGATGAAGCAATGTCAGACAGGACTTTTAGGAGAGGGCATGTGAAGGGAATTGTGGAAAAAAACCAAAATGTAAACCAGGAAAAGAAAGAAAAAAAGTCTAAAAGAGAGATGTGTTCAGGAAACTCCTCCTAGTTCAATACAACTGGAATGTGTGTTGAAGAGTCGCATGAGAATGTAGAAAGAACAGGAAAGATGTTATTTTAGTGATTCCAATGAGAAACATTTTTGCATAACTAGAAGTCACATAAGCTAACTGAGACCAGCTGGTGAGGTTTTTTTTTTCCCTACTTCTTCCCTACTTTGAAGCAGATACATCTCACAGGTTGTACCTGTTCGTGAATAGCTGAAAGTTTTGGAGTCTTGATACAGTACTTATTTTTATGTCCAAAAATTCCCTACTGAGAAAAATCACAACCAAAAGGATATTTTTAGGAATTCAATATATGTCACTCATACAAGAGAAAATAGGATTTGGTGAATATTATCTAGGAAATAAAATATGTGTCTGTGGTGTCAGTATTCTCACTCCAAATGCAGAGATGCATGATCTTTATCACCTTACCATCTTCCTCTGAATTCCAGTGTCGTTCATAATTTATAGGTACGGTGTCACTACCTGAAAAAAGAAATTTAGTAGATTTTACATACACTATAAACTTACAAATTTAAAGGATTATTTTATGATGCCACTTTGAGACTTTAATGTACCATTTTATGTTGCTTTCCATCTAAAATTATTTGAAAGTAGATATAGTTGAAGCCTAAGAGAATAATTTCTATATCTGAAAATTTCTAGGCAATGAGACAGTATGAAAATGCTCCCAAATCTCTAGATAAATAAGTTAGAAAGGGCTAGTGGCAATATTAAAAATTAAGCATATATTCCGTTCTGGGTATTTATAACTTTGTCTCATTTAATTTTCGCAAACCCCTGAAAGGTAAGTGTTATTCACCACGTTTTATAGATGAAGAAACTAACAGTAGGAAATGATAAGTAATTGACCTCACAGCTTTATGTGACACACCTTCAGTATGACCTATGTTATGAAGGAAACTTATCTGTAATTTGAAGTCTTTTCTTAATTTCAATTAAATAATAACTTTGGGAAACTGACCTATGTCACTTTTTGACTTAACCCCAGTTACAGTTGACTCTTTAACAACTTGGGTTTTGAACAATGTGGGTTCATTTATACATTGTTAAAAAGATGTCTTGGAAACATTTTTGATAATTTGGAAAACTGGCAGGTGAACTGCACAGTCTAAAAATATTGTTAAAAATTTAAAGTTGAGATAGGACATGATTGCATAAAATATATGTAGGTACTAGTGTATTTTATTATTTACTACTCTATAATATACACAGATATTTCATAAAAGTTATAATTTATGAAAGCTGACACATTCAAACGTAGCCTGTACATGGTACCATTCATGGCGGAGAAACATATAAACAAATGTAAAACGGAGTATTAAATTATAACTCATAAAACTGACTGCAGCACACACTGTACAGACTGTAGCCATGTCCTGTTGCCATTGCAATTCATTTATTATTCCCAGTATCCTCTCTCTCTCTCTTTTTTTTTTTTTTTTTGAGACAGAGCCTCAAGCTCTCACCCTGGGTAGAGTGCCCTTGCATCACAGTTCACAGCAACCTCCAACTCCTGTCTTAAGTGATTCTCTTGCTTCACCCTCCCAAGTAGATGGGACTACAGGCACCCGCCACAACACCCAGCTATTTTTTCATTGCAGTGTCATTGTTATTTGGCAGGCCTGGGCTGGTTTCGAGCCCACCAGCTTAGCCACTTGAGCTATAGGCACCAAGCCAATCGTCTCTCAATGCTGTGTGTTGTTAAACTGCTCACTCAATTTTCTTCAGAAAATTATGCATTTTGGGGGGGCAAAAGAGGATCTATCAAACTTTTGCTTATTTTTCACCGTGGTTAGTGTAACGCTATAAACAATGAATAACTCTATGGGATCCGCAGAAAGTGACACCAGAGATGTTGGAAGTGCTCCCAAGAAGCAGAGAAATGTCACGACATGACACCAAAAATGGAATTGCTTAAAATATACATTTTGAAGTCAGATATACAGATTGAAGTCAGCTGCTGTGACGTCCTGCTATCTCAAAAGAAATGAATCTAGGGTAAGAACCATTGTAACAACTGAAAAAAGAAAAGAAAATGTCTGAAGCCATCACTTCAGTAGTACCCACAGACACAAAGTCCTTGCACTTTTATTAAATACTTTTTTAACTCATATTGAAAATGCAGTTTTCATGTGGGTACAAGATTCCCGTAAAAAAGGCACCTACAGACGGTATTATGAATCAAGAATGAATGGTTGTTTTATGACCACTTAAAGCCGAAGGAAGTTAAAGAATCTGAAGTGGAAGAATTTAAATGACAGCAAAGGATGGTTTGATAATTTTAGAAAGAAGTTTGGCTTAAAAAAAAAAAAAGTCAAGAAAACAGGAGAAGCAGCTTCTGCTGATTAAGAAGCAGCAGACAAGATCTCAAATGCCATTGAGAAAATCACTGCAGAGAAAGGATGTCTGCCTACAAGGCTTTTAATGCAGATGAAAGTGTCCAATTCTGGAAATAAATGCCACAAAGGATGTTTATTAGTAAACAAGGTAAATAATCACCAGTATTCAAGGCAGGAAAAGATAGGGTAACTCTACCATCTTGTGTAAATGCAGTTGGGTTTATGATCAGGACTAACTCTATGTTAAGCTCTTAGCCACAGAGGAAAAAAATAGACACCAACTTCCAGTCTTCGGGTTGTACAATGAGAAAACCTGGACAATCAGAACCCCTTTCTGGAATGTTTTCATCGATGCTTTGTCCTTGAAGTCAAGAAATACCTTGGCAGTAAGGGAATGATTTTGGAAGTTCTTCTGATATTGGACAATGTCTGGGCCATCCAGGACCCCATTAGGTTAACATCAAGGGCATCAAAGTGGCCTAGGTGCCCCCAAACAGAACATCTGTAACTGAGTCTCTAGATCAGGGATCATTACACTTGGCATTCTATGGAAACCATTGTCAATTCTATGGAAAAGGCCCCAATAGAGATAACATCATGAAAGTCTGGACAAATTGCAGCATGGAAGGTGTCAACACTGCAAGAGAAAAAGCCCTGAAAGCTGTCAGTCTTCAAACACTAACTTCTACTGGAGAAAACTGTGTCCAGATGTTGTGCAGGACTTCACCGAATTTACAACAGACACAATCAAGGAAATCATGAAAGAGATTGTGGGTATTGCAAAAAAAAAAAAAAAAAAAGGTGGGAGATAAAAGTTTTTGAGACACAAATCTTGGGAAAAAAATTCAGGAGCTAATAGATCCCACAGAGAGGAATTTACCGAAAACGACTTGATGAGGATAAGTGCTTCCAAACCACAGCCAGATGATGAGGGGGAAACAGAAGAAGTTGGGCCAGAAAACACATTGACAATAGACAGTGGAGTCAGCTGTGAGAAGGGCCCCTCTCGTTTAAGATTACTTATGACTTCTTTTGTAACATGGATCTTTCTAGGATGTGGGCGCTGACACTAAAGCAAATGGTGGAAGAAGAATTGGTTCCTCAGGAAATATTTCTAGAGAGTAAAAAAGCAAAAAGTCAAACAGAAATCACGATGTATTTCCATGAAGCCACAGCAAGGGAGCCTCCTCCTCCACCTCCTCGGCCCCTTTGCCTGAGACAGGAAGACCAACCACTCCTCCTTCTGTTTATCCTCCTCCTCCTCAGCCTACTCAACCCAGACAATGAGGGTGAAGATTTTTATGATGATCCGCTTCCACTTTATGCATGGTAGATACAGTTTCTTCGCTCTTTTTCAATACCATTTTTTCCCTCTAGTGTACTATATTTTAATAATATAGCATACACTACGTAGAACACATGAGACATGTGTTAATAAACTATGTATGTTATTTGTAAGGGCTCTGATTAGAAGTAGGCTATTAGTAGTTAAGTTTTTGGACCATCAAAAATTATATGTGGTTTTTTGGCTGTGCAGGGTTCAGGTGTCCCCAATCCCTGTGTTGTTTGAGGGTCAGCTGTAGTTTCATACAATTTTTGTTATCAGTATTGTTTTGGCTGAGATGGTGTCAAGCTATCCAGAAGGATGTACAATCTAAGGGAAGAAAAATCGTACACTCTGTAGGACGCACCACGCACAACATGGAGCTCCAGAATAAGCAGTAATGATGTCACACTTAATAGTGTCCGTGTTGTAAATGGTGAAACAATTATCCACTCTGAGAACAGACGTATGGGACCCACACCATCTAAGACATCACATGTCTTATAGCAGAAGGGGAGAAAAAGTCAGTAACTGACTGACTTCAGTTGAAAAGTGAAATATTTTCTGCTCGAATTTTGTTGCTGTATTTAGATTCTTTGGTGAAGTTTATCATGAATAGGTCTGATGTGTGTGAGGAGAGTGAGCGAGTATTTTTAACAGTACACAATATGCAATTTTGATAGTAGTACAATCTACCCCGAATATGTAGCATTGCTTTTTGAATGGTTCATAATATTTCATAATATAAATGCATCATCATTTATTTACGTAGTCTCTAATTTTTCAGTAATACAAATAATATGAGAACAGAGCAGCTATCCATTCCTGCCAGTTGCATGTGAATGAGAATTTTAGAGTGATTTCATTTCCACAGCATAATTCTGCTTAATGTGACATCAAGAAAGTAAACCACAGTATTGATGCAATTGATACTATGAACGTGCCACGTTCCCAAACTCTGAACCTGAATCCATTAACTCAGGAATCTAAACTGGGCATATAAAGTGATATGCAGTGCCATCTGCTGGTGACTTTGTATATTTCCACTATCCTTTTCCTATTTGAAACTATACATTCAATTAAAGTAGCAGAGGCACTTTAGTGACATACTATTTTGATTTTTAAAAAGATTTTATTTATGTATATTCTTCTTATCTGTCTACCTGTCCTCAATTACTTATTTACATATATAGATTTGAAAGAAACACAGCCATCATGATCCCTGGCTAGGAAGGGGGAGGCAGAACCAGAGGAAGGAAGAAACATGATTTCCACTTTATGTAAACTTGTTCTGATTTATTACTTATAAAAATGCTATGTTTATAATCTGCAAGTTTACAGGATACCTGAAAATTCTACAGTTTCTCTTTGCCCCTGTTAATATTGTCATGGATTTCAGTTGCATTTTCTGTAAATCCTTTAAGGATTAATTTTGTGTGTGTTTCTATTGGTTTATTCACATATTCATGAGACTAATCATAATTATATATGTTTAATAAAAGGAATAGAAATCTTGATTTGATCTCTAAGTGGACATATTTAGATGCACGCTGCTGAAATGAAATACATTTGCCAAAAAATGTTTTCTTTATTTAATGGAAATGACTAACTTTACTAAAATGAAGCGAAAATAAAGCCATATGTCATTTCTATGCCACAGTATTTCATGACTATACTCTCTCTGGTATAAAATATGATTCTCTAGAGAACCCTAAAAAAATCTTCAATAATGTTTCCATGATTTTTATTTATTTTGGGTTGAGATGAAGTGCCTGACCATCTTTGACTTTAAATTCTGAGGCCTATAGTTTATAAAATCCCATAAATACACTTGTAAACCCAAGTAATCATTAAAAGTGGATTTTTTTTTTCCTAAGGGGAAATCATCAGCAAATCTTCAGGCTTCCTGTCAGGATGGAGAAAAGAGTTAATTTTTTTCCTCAAAAGTTATACTGTAGGTCAGAGATTAACTTTTTGCCTGTGTAACTCTGGAATTCAGATCTAGGAAGTTAGATAAATGCTCCAGTATATCAGATTTCAAGTTGCTACTGTAAGGGGCTTTATGAGATCTAGTCAAATAATTGAGAAATACATGGAATCATATAGATGCCTGAATAGTAGCCTTTCTCATCTCCTTTTTAGATAAGGAACTTTGAAATGAAATAGGTCTTGCTCTTAATTCTGGTTTGGTTGTTTTCTATATTTGTGATTTGGGGTGAGTCACTGCCCCTCCCTGAAGTTGTATTCCCTGTCATTTGCGCAGGAGGTAATAATATCCTCTTCACCTGTTTATGGGATATTAAAATAGAACAATACACACACAATGCTTATTACAGTTTGTATTCAAATACAGGTGCTCTACACAAGGAGGCTTTGGCTGCTTTATTTTTTAATGTATATTTACATACGAGTGAACAGATAAACCTTGGTTGTTCTCTGGAGGCTGACTCAACAAAAAAGTTTCCCTCAGGTATCATGCTGGTATCCCAAAAGATATCACATATCTTTGTCCTCCAATATCACTGCCCATGAGATCAATCACCTAAGGCTCTTATGGAAAATGGAGATGCCTAGACCATACCTTAAAAGTTCCACATAGGAAGATCTGAGATAAAACCCAGGAATTAACATTTAAGCAACTATTACTGGGAGACTGAAGTAGGTAGCCCCTCAGGTACCTTTAAAGAAACTCTGGCTTGATTTTACAGGCAATTTTGTAAAATCCTCCTTCCAGAAAATACCAAGACTTTACTATGAAGGGAGGCTATCTCCATACAGATTAGCCATTATTTTCAGTTAGAACACTACAAACCACCTTATTCTATTTCTCCTAAGAAAACACCAGATTCCACCATGTTTTCAATACCGAATTTAAATATGTTTGAAATATACCCCCACCTCTCCTGTGAAGGTAAAATTGGTTAACCTGACTCCCAACTATCTCTTTCCTCTAGAGGTCATCTCCAAAAGGATGCTCTTTGCCTTTCTGGTTTTCATTACCTTTGGGCTTTGATGGTTATAATTGGTCAGCTTGACTTCAAAGTGACCCAAATAATATTTCATCTCTTTCACTTGAAAGATTGACCCCTTATTTTGCCGTAATGGGCTCTTTCTAACCTCTGCTGGGGTCACCTTTGATGCTCAAACGCGCTCTGAATTGAAGCAGCTGTGTGGTTTACGATCACAGGGTGCAGTAAGCTTGCCCTCTAGTGGCTCCATTTATAATGCACGGCAGGGATTTGGTTTTGATTGCACTCTGGACGAGGGACAATCTAAATCAGAAATAAATCCAACCCCATAAAACATAGTCAACTCTCGGTTTTGCCCGAGAGCAATGTTCTTAGTATGAGAATTTTTTCTTGCTATTATTTTGGAGTAACTGAAATGAGTAGGATTTCATAAAATAAGGAGATGTAAGTAATACCTTGAGAGTTGTGTGTTCAGTAAAAAGCTATTTCCTATCCCATAAATGGGGGAGGAAGCAACGTGGGAAAAAAGCATACTTGTCTCCATGCTATTGTTAGACTACCACATATCTGTGAGTCATTACAAAAGTTTTTGGATACACAAAAATCAAGAAACATAAAATCCACACAGACGGAAACACATGAAGCCCTGACAGTAACACTATAACCTGAGCAGGCTGAAACTTGCACGGGTAAGTCAGAACGCATACTGTTTAACGGGGATTCTTGGAAGTGATATAATGGACCATGGCAAAGTCCATATCAAACTTTCACAGTGACTCATGCTTATATCCTATTATCCTATTATGGGATACTGCATTATAACTGATATTAAGGAATTTATTTTTATTCTCAGGATGTCTGAATTTTTATCTTTTCCTCTTACCTCTCCGTGAAAAACCCTTCAGTGAATTCTAATACCAATAAGTTAAACGCCTTACAAAAACATAAATAAGGCTTTCATAATTTGGCTTAATTTTTTTTTAATCTTTTGCTGCTCCTTCATTTTTTTTATTAAGCAAATTTATTTCAGGTTAATGTGAGGGTTCAAGCAACCAGGTCAAAATATTTGATTTTGTTAGGTAAAGCTTGCTTTGTGGTTCTATCCCACATACAAAAGATGTGTCAAGCCCTCCCACCCCCCTACCCATTCAGTGAGAGCACTCCAATCCCCTCCCTCGTTACCCCTCCCCCGCACCTTGAATTAAAATCAGTTTTTCTCTGATTTGGGCAGGTATTTGACCATCTACTGGCTTCCTATTAGTATTGAGTACATTGGATATTTGCTTTTTCATCCTTCTGGTATATTACTAAGAAGAACCTGTTTCAACCCCATCCAGGATATTACAAAAGATCTGAAGTCATGTCTTTTTACATCAGAATAGCATTCCATGGTGTACAGGGACCACAGTTCCTAAGCCATTCCTGAGTTGATGGTTTGACCACCAGTCTGACTCACCCATGCAAGTTTCAGCCTGCTCAGGTTATTGAGGACATTTAGGTTGTTTCTGCTCCTTCATTTCGAGTGCTGAGATTCAAGCCCAAACAAACTACACTTCTCTGGAGAAGCTGCCTCCTTTTATCCTTCTCCACATCCTGCTCCTTATACATGAAATGCTTTCTTTTCCTTCTTACCTACTTTCCTCCTTAGAAGGCTTTCCAAACACAGATGGTTTTTTCTTCTTGGCTAACCATCACCTGCTCTGTAGAATTTTTCTGATTCTCCCTTTTCTCTATAGTACCTTGAACTTTACATCCCACTTTAGAGAAAACTGATGAACTTCCTAACACCAGAGCCTGTGACTATAATCTAAAACATACTCAAAAAAATACTTTGTGTGAATAAAAGATTAATTTAATATACAAGTAAGCTCCATGTTGTTTCCAAGTATAAACTGGGGGACAAACCCTGAGCTTCATTCAATGTATAGTTTTCCTTCCAAGGCATTTTGGTGGTGTCTGTCATTTTATAGCCCAACGTCCAGTCCTCATTGTTTTAGCAACAACTTGCATTACTATTATTCAGCAAGCAATTCTAGCTTCCCCGTGTTTTCATGTGTTTCCAGATGTGTCAAAGTCACCCAAGTTTGCTTTGATGAATGGGTATGTAATTTAGATCAGGTTAGTCAAAGTGTCATATTCTCTGGCCTTGGCTGTTGACTCCAGGATGGACAATATTGAGATCTTGGGTAATTCTCCCAGAGAAGGACTCACACTTGTCCACTAACCTATGAATCTTGTACAGTGTGAGGAATAGGACAGCTAACCCCCCCCATGCTACCACATGAAGCCAACATTCTGATAATGGAGGACAGCAGCAGAGATACCGGAGTCCTGCCGATGTTGCTAAGAATATAAATAGTCGTGACTCAACTCAGCAGATTTGTAATGTGATACAATTAAGATCGGATTTTTTTTAATCTTCATGGGGCCCAAATATATGGACACATCAGACCTTACCATTTATTCTTATTTAACCAGGATCAAGCAAGCAAGCAAACAACCATTAATAGATAGCTCTCAAAATTTTCATAAATACATCACGGCCAATTTGTACCTCAGCTGTCCTAACTCTGCACCTTTAAATTTCTCTAATTTCCAACTATGTACAATAGTAACTTTTGGGTTAATATACAATTTATTATCTGTCTTTCTTATACCATTTTCCTACTTTCTATTTCTTCACCTCCTGAACAAACTACTTGCATTTGAAATTTTGTCTGAGTTTTGTTCAGGGGGTGGGGACTCAAACTAATAAGACTATGTGTGGTGTGTGTGTGTGCATGCAGGTGCTGTGTCCTGAGATTCGCATACTAAGACGCTTTTGTAATACAAGTTGCTTGTATACAACTTAGTGCAGACGTCTCTAACTTTTACCTTTGCACTCCAAAACTTAGAGACCACCACATAATCTCCAAAGGCTGGTCTAGGGAAGTTCCAGTGTCCTAGAAAGACAATTTTGTGTGTAGGATACACTGAGAACTTAGAGGCAAAAATAAATTTCTAATGACCATTACAAGAATCTAGGAGAGAGAAAATGAGTGAGACTCACTTCACCATGAGTCCCTAAGGCTTTTTTTCTTACGGGTTCATTCCCAGATGGTTCCCTTCAAGTGGTGTTAGTTATCACGTCTGGACACAGAGAAATTGAAAGTCCGTTACAGTTTCACTTAAGTCAGATTTATTTTTATACAATTAAAAATAATACTGTGACAAAAATGATCCACAGAAATAGATTCTTTACCAGATTGGTACCTCTTGGAATTGATTTTTTTCAAAGTCCTTAAATGAAACTCTGTCCCATGATACGTTAACTATTAATATAAGAAACTTTGCAAGTCATATGTATGAAAAAGATTTTATATAGAGTATATAATGAACTCCTACAATTCAACAATAAAAAGAGAAACAACCCTGTTAAAAATGGGCACAAAACTTCTTCAAAGAAGATACACAAGGTCTGACAATTAGCAAACCCTTCCTAGAAAAAGTGTTACATATGTCATTGTTGATCAGCACTATGACCACCTCCAAAGTACTCCCCTAGTCTACCCTTCAAAGTCATTTTGGAACTCTTTCTGGAATGCTCATCAGAGCTGTCATCATACGACATCTGGCAACTTGTGAACCTGCCGCCCTGCACTTACATTGGCGGCACGGTACAGCTACCTCCGTGAAGCTTCATAACCACGGCACCTCAGTGCCTCAGCTGTGTTCTCATCAACATGTGGCAACATGTCTTGCTACGTGGCATTCATCGTTGTTGTTGCATGTTTTAGTATGCCACACGAGGACAGCTCTGGTGGTCCTTTCAGACAGAGTTCAAAAGCTGCTTTGAAGGGTGAACCAGGCACTGGTATCAGTGCACAGCTTCCCGAGGAGAGCATTTCAAACATGACTATAGTGATATTCAGCAGTGAGGTATGTGGCACTTTTTCTAGGATGAACTTAATTGTCATACCCCAGTATAAATAGCCAATAAATACATAAAAGTTAGTGAACATCATTTGTCTTTTTTGCAATGTGTGAGCTCTGAGTTAAGTGCGATCATGTTAGCCTTGCAAGTGGAGTTTTCCAGGGAGCCACCAAACAGGTGAAATAATGATAATCGTCATAATCGTCTAGGAACGAGGCTCTGAAGAGCCCCTAGCCTCATTCTGCCTCCATCTGATGGCTCTGGACTGCTTATTTTCACTGTGATTGTAGGTGTTGCATTTTAAATTTACCCCAAGAAAGGAGGGAAAATAGGATGAAAGTAGAGTGTCCAAAACACCCCAAAGCTCATTCTCAATGAATCCAGCCATTTTTTTTAAATAAACTCTCCCTGGGTTTCTCTAAATCTTTGGTTTATTTCCAAAGTTCTGAAAAAAAAATTATCCGGATGATGTTTTCCCATTTTCTCACTGCTTTTATGGAGAAGGGAGTTTTCAGGGTTTCTTCCTCTACCACTTATGATAACTGTCTTCCCCACTGGTAACTCTCACCCAACCATAGTACATAAAACCATGGAATTGGCATTGGTACAATACGTGTTCATAGTTCTGTATTATTTCACCATATGTGAAGTGTCGTATAACCAATACTGGATTCAAGACACATAATGTTACTCCAAAGAACTACCTCTTTATTGTTACACTCATTCTTCTACCTTCTCTTAATCTGTTCTAAAATGAAAGTCACCTGTCTCGTAGAAATGCTGCCTCATCTTCCTGCTACACTCAGCTGTTGGCAGGAAAAAAGCCTCTGCCCAAAAGCAGTCATAGATTTTATAGCACAGCAACTGGGAAGCCATTGCCCATCCTTCTTGGAGCCAGAGATCTGACAGGCTCATTCTCATGAGTGTCAAAATCAGGAAAACATGAATCATGTCTGGTCTCCATCATCATTTTATCTCCAGCACTTGATACGTAGTACTAATAATACTTTACTATGTACCAAACACTGCTCAAAGTACTTTTCATAGAGTGACCCGCTGGATTGTTATTACCCTTGTGAAACAGTTAACATCATATATTTACTTTGCAAGTGAATAAAAGATGATGCTGAAAGGCTAAGTAACTTGTCCAAGGTCATAAAAGGCAGTCATGACTGGCTTCAAGTTCACTGCTGCACATCGTGCTACAGTTTCTATTAAAGAAATGATTGGATGAATAAAGAGGAAATGATTATGTCCGGAGCATAGTCATCTTTGGAATGACATGTATGAGCATTTCTGAACTCCTGATGAGACTAGAAAAATGAGGAGACTCAACTAATTAAGAAAGGCCTACTCTGGGGTCCCTACACCTAAATTGCTACTAGCTGAGAATCTGTCCAAAGTCCACCTGAGCTGGCTCAAGAGAAAGCCTCCTCTTCATCCTTGCTTGAAAAGATGATGGAGAAATTAAAGTTTCAGAAACTAAAATTTGATAAAAATCTTCAAAACTAGAGTAATTGTAAGGCTTGGTGAAATTATGTTGACAACCAATAGATCTCTTTTTTTCTGAATTTTACTTTGCTATTCTATTATCAGCTGGCTTTGAAGAATTTTAGATAAAAATTTCTGAAACTCATCACTTTTGCTTGAAAATACAGTTGACAGTGGTGCTCATATCATCAGGGAGTGTCCCTCTCACCAGCTTACCTTCTCCAATATATCTAGGGTTTAGAAATCAGTCTGAACTATAATTTTCCTAAGCAAACAGATGTTCAATTTTTGTTTTATTTTCTATAACAGATTTTCTGATACCTATGAATATATTTATCTCCTGTTGGTTAGAAAATGCATAGATAACTTTGCTGTGTACTTCTAATAAAATTAGAGGAACTCCTAGCCTGCATTCTGCATGTTAACTTGACTTCTTAATTCGTATTTCCCAATATTTTTCTTTTCTTCTATATCGTCTCCACTTTTGAAATCTCATCATACATAATTACTTATCCTTTTTTTTAAAAAAAAATTTTTTTAGTTAAGAAGTTTAATCTGCAGGCAGCACTTGTGGCTCAGTGAGTAGGGTGCCTGACCCATGTACTGAGACTGGCAGGTTCAAACCTAGCCCCGGCCAAACTGCAACAAAAAAATAGCTGGGCGTTGTGGCAGGTACCTGTAGTCCCAGCTACTCGGGAGGTTGAGGCAAGAGAATCGCCTAAGCACAAGAGGTGGAGGTTGCTATGAGCTGTGATGCAACAGCACTCTACTGAGGGCAACAAAATGTAACTCTGTGTATAAAAAAAAAAGAAGAAGATGAAAATTAATCTGATACTGCTAGTATTGTATAGTCCACTTGGTGGCATTAAAAATAAAACTCACAAAGAGAACCAAAAAGAATTTGGAAACACAAAAACATGTCTCTAATGCATCTAGAGACATAGATGGAGGGAGCATCGGGGGAGGTTCAGGTTATAAGAAGCCTCAAGAGTCTTTAAACTGGGGAAACTTTTGAATTAAATAAAATACAAAATTACAAATACATAATTAAAAAGTGAATGAGAAAGTAAATTAAAAACTTGTATATTTTTAAATACTCACAAACATCACAAAATCCAGAAAAATAACATGACCTATTTGTCTTAAGTAACTGCCTGTCATCAGTCTGTAATCGAGTTTTTTTACATTTTGACTACATATTCTTTGAATCTTTATTTGAATGTCTTTTGTAATTTTCCACAGAAAATAAATGAAAGCCAAGTCATTGCTTCCTCTAAAACACATTTTCTTAGTATTATTTATTTTGCTTCCTCACTTGTTATTAGTACTGCCGTATAAAGTTTTCAGATTATTGTTAAATACGGGAAATCCTCTTTCAATTTCCTTTCATGTGTGAGCTTTGTGATGTTATTTCCCATTTTCTTGTGTAAGAACTATTTTCAAACTCTTTGAATTGACAGTACTCATTCACCAGTTTGTTAATTTAACCATATTTTTTAAAAAAATAAAAATAAAACATACAGTGATGTGAGCATGTTGCTAGGATCCCTTCCTTTCTTGGAAGGTCCAGGGAGGGTGAGGACCTCAAGCGCACAGTTCAGTAGTTTCACTGTAAATCTGCTCTGGGAGCCGGGGCAGAAACCATATCTTCAGTTAATTACTCAGAGCACTTAACACAACATGAAGATAAGCTCAAAATTGCACTAGAACTGAGAGCACATATTTTCCTTGAAAGAGAAAAAGAATTGACAATTCAGGGCCCACTCAGGCCAACTTGTGCCAAGTAATTTTATACAAATAAATCCATCATCTATTCATTTATCTATTCTATAAAGACTCAAAATTGAGTCTTTATAGAGTTGTATAACAAAACAGACCTGATGCCTGAAAGTCTAATGGAGATAGATAATAAACAAACAACTGCAAATTGTAAGGACAGCAGGTGGGAACAGTTTATGCAAATACCCTGAGATTTGCAACACCGCGACCTATCTGGGGACTCTGAAAAAAAAAAAAAAATATATATATATATATATATATATATACATTGCTGAAACCAGTGTATGGGTGGTGGTGCAATGTGAGGGTACAGACAGATCCCCGGTCATTGCGGGCCTTGAAGGCCAGGGCCAGGAGGGCTCAAAGTGAAGTGGGAAGCAGGTGAAGGTTGGAGAGAGGCTGAAATGATACATCTTCCCTTTGGTCTACTGCCTGCAGCGTGGAGCTTATAAATACAAGAGAAGGAAGCGGGGAGAGCAGTCAGGACACTGTTGCAATGGTCTGGGTGGTAATCTGGGCGACGTGATGAGATGCACATGAGAATAGAGTTAGAGAAGGAAAGGTAATTGCTGGTGAGTTGAACGTGAGACAAAGGGCAAACGAGGAATCAAACTTCAGAGCTGAATGCTGAACACTTCTACTGATGTGGAGAGAAATGAGGGGGGAGACCAATTCTCTCCCCTCTCGCTGATCCTTATGGGGACTCGCCACGTGAGCATTTTTATGTACAGGACATCAGACAATGAGAGAATTTGATTCACTTCCCTCCAACCTCTCAATTCAGATATTAAGAAGTGGAAGAATGTAAATCAATTTCTTCCCAAATTTATTGCTTTAAAAATGCACATTTTAAATCCTAGTGTTTCTTCCTTTCACCACGTTTTTGGATAGTAGGCCTAGTTTATCTCTAAATATCCTATTCACGCCTATGAGTGTGGACCTCTTCTCTTAAGGCCACTTTGCCTTCAGAATTTCCACTAGAGGGAGTGACCCATGCTGTGTTTGATGTACTATTTATCATGCTCATAGTATTTGAGAACTACGACGAAGTTGGTATTTACTGGGTCACCCCCACATAGAAAGATCTTTTTGTTATCTTTTAGAAAGTCATATGTGTATTTTGTGCAAGGATCTGGAGTCTTGATCAAAAACTTTTCAGAGGGACAAAACATAAGGAGAAAAAGAAAGTTGTAGTTTCCATAACAACAACAAAGCATTTGATTTAAATGGAAGTGGAGGGAGAATCTAAAATCTGAACATTATAATATTTTAGCAAACAAGGCATGTTACATAAAATATAATAGAAATAACTGTTATTGCTTTAGATATATAAAATTGTATTATTGCTTCGGTCTTGTGACTGTGCTGTCTTTATTTTTTATTTTAAATGAATATTCAGTAAACATTTAAGAACAATTAAAGGGCACTTTGTAAATGCCGTCCCTTAATCTACTTTGCCTACAAGATCATACATTACTGGAGATAAAATTTTTCTACCATGGGGAGTTCTAAGAACACTTAGAATCATTTAAGTCATCTTCTATTTAATAAATAACACAAAACCAGCATAAACATAACAAGAAAATAGTAATAGTAGGAACCAGCTGAGTTCCAATTACGGTGCTAGTCACTTTGCATATGGCTTTTTTTTTTTTGAGGTCCATCAAACTTTATTTGTCAGAAGGCTAGCAATTCTGGAAAACAGTGATCATCTCTCTAAGATTATTCTGTTCTTCCATTTCCAAAATCACACTTTTATACATAAAAATTAAAAGAACCATATTAACACTTATTTTAAACAGTAATTGCCATGACCCATAGTAAACTATAACTGACAGAACTCACGACCCCAAACAATATTTCTAACTCAAAAGTAAATCTCCTAAATCAATCGCCCTAAACTACTCAAGATGTACACTTTCAGGTTAAAGCTGAATTTACAAAACAACAAGAATGGGTGACGTGAAAGTTACTTAGGAGCTAAGCCAACCAGACCAGCTGTGTGATGTCAGCCCCAGCCTGCCTGACTCCATCTAATTCTCACTACAGGTGCTTTCAATAAGGTACCAGAGAGAAGGTGTTACTGCTCGTAATTATGAGAATTCCAGCTCATACTTGGGAAGGAAGTGAAGGAACTGTGAACACTGAGCCTGCTGGCATCCTGCCCCGCCACACTGAGCCTACTAATCTGAATACTTCACATTAATAATAACTTCTTTGAAGGGAAGTAGAGCTTTCTAAAGCACTCAGGGAATTTCTCCCCCAAATTTGTCTCCTTAATCTGAAGAATATTTTGAATTAAAGGCCTTTAGGGATAATCAGTTTTGAGAAGGGGCTTTCTCTCTATCTGCATAAATCCAGACGGGAAGCCAGCAGAGAACAGGTAGAATCTTATTTCATTATTCCCATTATATCTGAAGTGCTGGTTTCAGATACAGTGATGGGATAAATCTGGGGTATCCCTTCCCCTCATTATGTGCTAACCCAGGAAATGTATGAAGACAGTGGGGCATCGTTCAAAAGGAGTCCCCAGCGTGTCAGTAACTGAGTGCCCATCCAGTCCTTCATGTGTTTCTAATTTGGGATTGCCTTTATCCCAGGGGTCTCACACATAAAGTGTTGTGAGTTCTGAAAGACCTTCAGATGTTATTTGTTGCTTCCTGACAGCAGAAAAACCAGCAAATACTACCTTTTGAACTGGCACGATTCCATCCTAGCAGATGGTCATTAGCTCAGCCTATAGGGAATCAACCTTTTGTTTTCCATCTGAAAATAAGCAGGTCAGCTCTCTAAATCCTGAAATCACAATGGGAGAAATGGTTCAGGGGACTCTGAAAACAGCCTGGGACAACAAAATCTTGGGAAGAAAACTGTCATAACCATAGAAGATTTGCGTTTTAATGAATCTTAACAGTTTATGTTACATTTTAACATAAAACCCTGGGAATTGTCAGTATTCAGTTCCACCTCCATAGATCTGAATTCTGGCTTCACAGTGAAATCATTTGGGGATGATGATTATTGTTATTACTTCAGATGTTCAGGTATACAATTAAATCAGAATGGCTGTGGTTGAAGCCCAGGCATTAATATTTTTTTAAGTTCCCAAGTGATTTCAATGTGTGACAAATTCTGATAATCATTGATGTAATGCGTCTTTACCCAAATCTTTATGTTTTAGAAATCACCTTGGGACCTTAATAAAATACAGGTTATGATTCCGTAGGTCTGGGATGAAGCCCAAGAGCCTGCATTTCTAACAACCTCCCAGAAGAGGGCGATATTGCACAGACATAGCGCTGAGTAGCGAGGGTCTCCAGCAAAGCAGAGCGGTGGCTTTCCTCTCCAGGACAGACCCCAAGCTTCTCAAAAAAGGCCAGGGCCTTTGCTCTTTCTTCTTTTGGTGATATGCATTGTTGTGGAATCACGTAGAAACTCTTGGAGTGTTAAAACAAGTAGGATTTAGCTTCAACCCGTCTTTTTGGAGTCTCTAGTTTTGCACCAGAAACTTCTAAAAACTCTCCCGTAGGAAAATTTCGGTAGGAAAGAATTCATAAACTGACCGAGAATTATAAATGAAAGCTCAGAGACTTTATCTTTATATTACCCACCGGGCTATTAGGCCACTAGCTCTTGTAGGTAAACTTAGATTCATTGATATTTGAGATGCTTTTCACCATGATAGGAACTGTAGGACAGAAGAAAACAGAATTTACAAAGTGACCAAGAGAGGGAAAAACTGTATTTAATGTGCAATACTCAAGTCACATTTGACTTCTGCAATTATAAGAGGTGCTCAGTGTGGTTTGTGTTTACCTTTTGTTATTGATATATACTGAGTACTGCTAGTTTAATGGTTTTTTTCTTTCTTAAAATGTGTATACATGTTCTTGGCACTCTCCGTACACACTGCTAGGCCCAGACTCTATGCACCACCAAGACAAAACCTAGTCTGCCCTGAACATGACTGCACATTCCTAACACAATACCTAACCACTAATTAATAAATATGCTGTGGCTTTAAATACTTGATTCAGTTTAGTCCTCTAAATAATGATAGCTAACATTTACAGAATGGTTACTATATGCCAAGCAGTGTTTTATGTACCTTCCCTTTATTAAATGATTTCCTATTTTTAACATCCCTGTACCGCAGATGAACATGTTACAGATAAGGTAAATGAATCACTATGAGGTCAAGTGATTTAGCCAAGGTCACGCAGTCAACACACAATAGAACCAGACATTAAATCCAGGCATTCTGCTTCCACAGTCTGTGATCTTAACTAGTACACTATGAATGCTAACAATAATATGTGATAAATGCTATTATTACTCCACTATAGGTGGGAAAACAGAGACACAGAGAATCTCAGCATCACAGCCAGAGTCACGTAGTTCATAATTGGTGGAATCAGGTTTAAAACCCAGGCTCGACTGGGTGCGGTGGCTCTCGCCTATGATCCTAGCACTCTGGGAGGCCAAGGTGGGTGGATTACCTAAGCTTGAGAGTTTGAGACCAGTCTGAGCAAGAGTGATCCCCATCTCTACTAAAAATAGGAAAACTAGCTGGACATTGTGGCGGTCACCTGTAGTCTCAGATACTCAGGAGGCTGAGGCAAGAGAATCGCTTGAGTCCGAGAGTTTGAGGTTGCTGTGAGGCAAGACGCCACAGCCCTCTAGCCAGGGTCACAGAGTGAGACTCTGTCCCAAAAATAAAGCAAGCAAAAATAAATAAATAATAAACCCAGGCAGATTTAAATCCAGGCTGTAAATACAGAACCTTTGTTCTTAACCATTGTTTTATAGGGTTCTAGGATGTCTGTTAGTTATGATCTATTTAACAGAAAATTAGAAGCCTGAGAAGAGAAATGCCTTGTCAAACACCAAACAAGGTTCAATGGCAGAGAAAGTTGAACTCAGATTTCTTCTCTTTAAGTTAAAAATTCTAAGTTGCTCTCCTCTTTGCTACTGAAACCAGGGCGAATTTGTCAAATAGCACAAAAAACCTCCAAAGAGTCTCCTGAGAACCCCCTGTGCATTCAATTTCTCCTTTACTTTCTTCTCTAGATAAATTGCGAATGTGCACACTGCAGAGATGAGTTGAGGTGAAATTAATCAAATGATTCTGGAAGGTGGATAATAACAGCCTTCCCATGGAGAATCTGAATGCGTGCTGGGCCAGGAGGTTAAACAGCTCAGAGGATGGAGAGAGGCACGTGGGGGGCCGGGGGGGGAGCTGGCACTCTGACTTGACCTGTCACACGCCAGTGAATTTTGAGGTGAAATCGTCAGCCTGCTTGTTTTCCTTACTAGTTTTTTAGATCCAACAGTGAAGTTTATTCCACGGGTACCCAGCCGCATCACCGACATTAGGGAGACTGGCTGTTTAGAAAGACACAAATGGACCCTATGTCAGTAAACAGTAAAATGGGATTTATTTATCTTAAAGTTCTAAGAACCTACCAACGGGATAAATTTTTAATCTAGACTCATTTATATTGTCACCTTTCTGTGAGTGGGTCAGAAAAAGATTCCTAGCTTTTTAACTTTTTTTTTTTTTAACCTGAACTGCCCAGAAGTGTTTGCTGTTCTAGCTTCAGTGTGAATGAGTACAAAGTGGGGTGAAGGGTGGGTTCACCTCCTCTGGCCTCTGCTTTCCTTCCAAGTCCAGATGCTCCATTGTGTCTGGAGCAACAGGGAAAGAAAACCTCTAAACAGACCATTTTCCTTTGTAGATATTCATGCCTCAGAAAAAAAGCAGGGTAAGAAGAGGGAAGAACATAGCTTGGCCTACCAAGCACTAAATTAGTGTATTTATCTTTTTTTTTTGTTTTGAGACAGACTCTCACTCTGTTGTCCAAGCTAGGGTACCGTGATGTCAGCCCACCTCACAGCAACCTCAGACTCCGAGATTCAAGTGAGTTTCCTGCCTTAGCCTCCCAGGTAGCTGGGACTACAGGCACCTGCCACAGCACCCCACGAAGTTTTTCTACATTTAGCGGTGGTGGGTCTCACTCATGCTCAGATTGGTCTTGTACTCTTGACTTCAAGTGATCCTCCAGCCTCATCATCCAGACTGCTAGGATTACAGGTGGGAGCCACCATGACCAGCCCAATGCTGGTGTTTTTTTTATTGAAAAATTAAATGGTGCCCTGGATCTAATATGTAATATCTGTTTGCTTGAAAATGTCTTCCTAGGAAGTTATAGTAGACAGGTTAACTCCAGTGGTCAGACATAGACTTTATTACAATTTAGCACAATCTTTGTTTTACTAATAGATTTCAATCTCATTTAAATTTAGTAGTATACATTTCCTAGGTCATATACTTTTGGGTATTACTTCACTGTGTTTAATCTGACATTCATTCAGCAACTGTAGAGAGAGCCCTCTGTCTGTCAGGCAGTGGTCCCAGCCGTAGGTAAGGCAGACATGGTCGGCCTCCTTTACAGATGTTAATAGCAGAGGGAGAAATGATAAACAAGAAACCAGATCAAATAATTTTAGATTTTGATGAATACTACCAAAAAAGTAAAACAAGGTAAAAAATATAGAGACTATGAACTGGAAGAAATATTATCAAGGGAGTCAGGAAAGGCTCCTAAGAGGTAATAATTAAGCAGAGATCCAAATAATGAGAAAAAGTGAGTCGGTAAAGACTGGGGGAGAGTTTCCCAAGTGAAGGTGACAACAAGAACAGTGACCCGGGGACAGGTGTGAGCTTAGTGTTTAGTGTGCTCCAGAGGCATCAAAAAAACCCAAAAAGCAAACAAATAAACCAACCCTGGGGCTGAAACACAGTCACCAAGAGGGAGAGCAGGGGGAGATCAGAGAGGTCATGGGAGTCAGTAAGGTCTTCGTTCTTAGGTCATTTCTAATTGAAGCAGGAAGTCACTTGTTTAAAGAATTATGACTTCTGTACAGAGAATAAATGGCAAGGTGAAAACAGAAGGTGTAATTGAAAGTTTGTTGTATTAGACTAGATGAAATGTGATGTGGGCTGGACGAGGAGAGCAGTGGAAATGAGAATGTTGGGCTGTCTTTCAGAGGGAGAGCTAGCAGAGCTCATGATTAGATAAGAACAGTTCACCTCTGATATCCCTGTGGCCTTAGTTGGATGGCAGACCCTGCCAGGGCCACTCGCAGAATGGATAGTCCATTTCTTTCTTCCCACTAAACACTTTGCAGCTTTCCTGCATGGCTGAGGCCTCTGATAACATGGTAATCCCGTAGAAATCACATGTTTTACACATTTACATGGCAGCTGCCTCCCATCAGTGAATGTTCCAAGATAAAAGAAGCGACTACTTCTGCCTCTTTCATCTGTATTTACCCTGTCAAGTCAGGTACAGAGTCCTTGCACACACAAGAGAAAGAAATACGGTCCTATAACTCTCAGTGAGAAGGTGGTCAAGGCATTTATAGCCATTTTTAAAACTGGCTTAGACCTGAACAGAATAATCCATCAAGTGAATTACAGATCGTTGGTCAGTAGTTTATCATAGTTGTGTCATTGAAAGAAACTTTGTTGTTGTTCTTGTTGATGTTTGTTTGTTTGTTTTTAAGACAGAGTCTTGCTCTGTTGCCCTGGGGTTAAATGCCATGCCATTATAGTTTATCGTAACCTCGAAATCTTGGCTCAAGTGATCCTTTTGCCTCAGCCTCTGAGTAGCTGAGACAATAGGCACCCACCACAACTCTCAGCTAGTTTTTCTATTTTTAGTAGAGACTGGTTTCTCTCTTGCTTGGGTTGGTCTTGAACTCCTGAGCTCAGGCAATCCACCCACCTTGGCCACCCAGAGTGCTGAGATTATAAGCATGAGTTATTGCTCCCAGCATTAACAGAGATTTAAGTATGAGCTCTTCATACAGAAGAGATCATATCATAATTTCAACAATGAGTTCTACACTCCTCAAGTTTCTGATACAGCATAGACCGAAAATACAATCCCAGGTATAGCAAAGCATATCCACACGTCAGCTAGTAACCAATATCTTTCCTCATATTGAGAGAAGTCTTTTAATAACAGGGAGATAAATGCATGCCAAAATAAACAAAAAAATAAGAGAATTCCTTGCTAGGAGACCAGCCTTATGAGAAATATTAATGGGAGGCTCAGCACCCATAGCACAGTGGTTACAGTGCCAGCCACATACACTTAAGCTGCCAGGTTCGAACCCGGACGAGGTCAGCTAAACAACAATGACAACTACAACAAAAAAATAGCCGGGCATTGTGGCAGGCACCTGTAGTCCTAGCTACTTGGAAGGATGAGCAAGAGAATCACTTAAGCCCAAGAGTTTGAGGTTGCTATGAGCTTTGTTGCCATGGCACTTTCCTAATGGTGTCATAGTGAGACTCTGTCTCAAAAAATATATATAAATGGAAGTTGGTTGCTGTGAAAACAAGTGACATGAACATTGAACATTAATTCAAATTTGCACAGAATGAAGAGCACAGATAAATAAGAATAGTGTCCTTTACATCTTAGAACACCTTTACATTAGCTCATAGGAAGTCTTGGCAAAGTCCAACATCTGGTTGCCTCATAAGCCATTTCTGTTGCCCATTTTTTTTTTTTTTTTTTACATATGAGTCCTATTTTCCTATTTTTTCTATGTTTCACATTTTTGGTTCAAACTGAACGTTTTAGATAATGTAACAACTATGTTTACTGATTTCTCTTATCCTTAAGAGCTTGTTATAGTTGTTTGCATGTTTCTTTGCTTACTGACTACACCAGTGAAGTGTATTTCTTCTGCAATGAGCAGCTTCTGAGGTCTTTCCCATAAAAGTACAGAATTGGTCATGGGCTCAGTGCCTCTGGTGGGACAGTCTGTTTTTCCCTGGTCTCTGTTAAGCCTCTAGCTGATCTGCCTCTATAAATATTACACCCACCTGTTGGCTTCCACAAATTTCTATCGTTTGTGATCCTGTCAGGTAGGTAAATTGCCTGATCCCATTAAAAATGGGCCCCTTTGCTGAGGTAGTCTTTGATGCAGCCCTTTGGATGTTTCAACCACAGGAGTCTCTTTGGCTGACTCTTTCCCTGATTCTTACTATCAGACTTCTAATTGGTCTACAGTTTAGCTTGTTGCCCTCATTGACCCACCAGCTTCCTCTTCATTTCTTATCACTAAAATCTACTTTGTTTTCATCAGGGCCCTCATGCTTGAATTTCACCATGTTCTGTCCCAAGTAAAATCAGTTTCTTTTGTGAAAAGCTATGGAGTTTTCTCTTTTTCTTTCTTTCTTTTTTAAAAAGAAAATTCAAAATATTATTGGGTACAGAAGTTTTGGTTGCATGACTTGCTTTTGGGGAAGGCTATGGAGCTCTCTCATCTCATAATCTGTCTCTCTTTCCAGATTAGATCTCTGTGCCAAATTTCTAGAGCTGGGAACAGAAACAGTGGCCTGCTACTCTCAATGGCTCTTCTGCTTTGTAAGTGGAAGATTGAACAGGAGTGGAAACCTCAATTTTTATCAGTTGGTCTCTCCTGGTAGGGAACTTTTGTTCTATAATAAGTGAGCTTGGACAAGTGCTTTTGGTACCCAGTATTTTCATCTTACCACACCTGGGGTAGAGCTTACGCTCATTGGCTGAAAGCTAGGTAGAGGCCCATATCTCTCAACCTGTCTTCCCTGAAGTAGAAGTTCCTCACTTTCACTTTTAACATAAAGCTTAGAAAGAAGAAAAATGCTGACAGCCTTTCCCTCCCAGAGACGTAAAGTGGTCCTAGCCTGATTTTGTTTGGAAAGACATGGTGGTTGGCTATACAAGCTTTCCTTCATGTTGGAATCTTTGGCTTTTTGTGTTGGCATTTTTTTTTCTTTTGGGAGGGAGGAGTAGGTCTTTGCTCAAATGGCACTTATAATCCCACTGTTCAGATTGAGATTCAGTAGATTTTCTTAGATAAATGTGTAAGTGGTTTTTGAAATGTTTTATAACAATTTCCAGAGATTTTTAAAATGGCTGCTTTCTGGGGAGAAAGGAGGATCCAGGAAACTCCTCACACCTCACTAGGATTTCTCATCGCTGTCAAAAACAAATATAAACCAAACTAAATTATTGTTTTCCCTCCAAAAATCTTTCTCTCCTCTTTCCCTTCTCTTTACCTATGAAATCCATTTATTCCAGTCATGAGAGCAAAGCTCTTAGAACCATTCTTATCTCCTCATTTCTCCCACATCCCACCTCTGCTCCATCAGGAAATTCTGTCAGCATGCAAAAGTGGGATAGGTTCAGGGCACTCCAAATAGGCTTGTGTTTCTGCAACATAGTATTTGAAGTGGGGAATTGTTAAAGAAGAAGCCAGGAGCCAGATCCTCAATACATTACATACCATGACCTGTGAACACCATCCTGACAGGGACAGTGGAGTGAAACATTCAGATGTAATTATGAAACACATCCTAGTCACTGGCTAGAACCTAAGTAGGTAGGTACAAGAAATATCTGTAAAGGCATGGAGATTCTAAGATTTTTTTTTCTATTGGCGAATCTATATAAGCATTGACTAAGGATTCTAGGGAACTCTAGGAAAAGTACAGGCTTTAATTTTGTGCCTATACACACGATACAGAGACAAGGAGGTGGACATACAGATCAACTTCTGTGTTCCAAGAATCCCATGGTCTATGAATAATATACATGAATGTGAACTTTCTGGAAGTGGGGGTGCTTATAGGTAATAGGTGAGTTTAAAGATTCTTTAGTTGACAGATGGCTGAAAGAGTTTGGCATTGTCTAAAAAACCAGGAATGGGTGAAAAGGAAAGCTTAAGATAAAGGGTCTGCTAATTAGAGACAAAGTACCAGACAGATTCAAGTTGTTTGTTATGTATATTGAGGATATACAGGTGGGTCTTGCATAGCCTTAGGCCTGTTAGTGAGTCACAAAGCACATCTCTAAGAAGGGGAGAGGGCATGATGAGGCCTGTCTGAGCTCCTTTCTCATGGCTAGCAACTCAGTTTTAGGGATCCTGTTGGCCAAAAGGGGGTCTAGTCAGCCGCTTAGGGGGAGCCTTACAATTTTATTTTAGCTCACATATTATTTAGGAGCATATGTCTTCTTTTACATAAGCATGAAAATCAAGTAAACGTTTTCCATTATTTTATTAAAATGGGACTTTATCACTTCAAATTCCACATAATAGTTTTAATTTCTTACTTTTGAACATAATCACATACTGCATTGTGCAAAAAGGTTTTTTATAATGTTGGCTGTGGTTTAATCCATTAGTTAGGGCAGAAAGTATTGGTAGGCATACAGGACAGAAACTATTGGTTGCCTTTTCAAGGGCTACTCCTGCTTTCTTATCTGCTCACAAGACTTTTCTTCAGATGTGAAGAGGCAAAGTGCCCAGGAAAGTGGGGCTCCCACCCAGAATCTTAGATGTGAAGGAAGAGAGGTTTTGGAGTGAGTGGTAATACCCTGCACTTTCCTTATTTGTTTAGAAAGGGACATGTGACCCTGTTCTGGCTGGTGTGACCTGAAGGGACATTTGTGTCTTCTAGGAAATATTCCTCTTCTTCAAAAATGTTGGGTGTCAAGGGTCCTGGTTTCCCAAACCCCATTGATGTGGTTTGATTACTCAGCCCAGCTAGAAAGTTTAACCAAGGCATGGCTGTACCAGAAATCAAAGTGACTGGAAACTGAAAATAAAACTGGAGCGGCCCAGGCAGTGTGGACAGAGAGCAAAAGGAACCAGCACAAATTTCAGGGTAACAAAGAGAGATTTTATTTAGAAGGAACAAAGAAAAAGTTTAGAGCACTTCCAAAAGGAGTTGGAAATGGATCCATCTCATGAAGGAGCAGAGGGGAGAGACAGAGATAGATGCAAAGGCCAGTGCAGGGGTATAAATACTCTCTCCATTTGCAGTTGGTTGTAAGCCTTTCATTGGCCTCTCTGCACCTCCAGGCTCTCTTGCCCTTTCCTATTGGTCACTTTCTGTTGGTCATTGGTTACTAAGTTACTTCATACCCATATTCTTATGGGACCTCCAGACTTCCTGGTTCAGTAGGCCAGGTTTTCTTCCCACCCCTCTTGAAGCCCCTTGAGTCTCCTCTCAAAAAGCACAAATGTGTTATTTCCCCCTTATTTGTTTCGAACACAATTATTTGTACATATAATGCTTGTAATACAATTATTTGTACATATAAAGCTTGTAACTACTTTTAGTCATGAGAGAAGACAAATAAGACCCTGAGTCAGAGATAATAAAGTTGAACTACTGAATCAATGTTAAAAACATCGACATCTGGAATTACTATGAATTGGGATAATTTAATAAAATTCATTTAAGTCATGCTTAATATAATATTATTGTATTACTTGCATCCTAAAATTCCTTCAGTGATTCAGTACTGATATAGAGTCCTCCTGCTCAGGGCATTCCTGGACAGGGACCACCCAATTGCTGCCCTGGTGAGCTCAGAAAGGAGACCCCCATCTTCCTTCATAAGGAGCATCTACCCTAATTCCTTCCAGAGGCAAAAACTGCAAGGACCAAATTTCTGTGTTAATATTATAATGATTTTAGGACTATTTTCTGCCTATAGATCTCTGGCCAATCATGACACAGTGCCCTAAGGTCCCACAGGACAGGAAAAGCAGCACTTAAACCCCCCTAGACTGAAGACTGGGGGGCTTTGCACTTGGATTCCCCTCTCTGCTGCCGGAGCTTCTGTCCCCCCTCTTCTGTTCACCCTCTTTTGCTCATCATGCTTATCAATCTTTCTCCCTGTCACTTATCCACGTGGTCTGTAGTTTATAATCACATTTTTACTTTGTTCACATTTTATCTCCTGATATAAAGTGACATCAGTGGAGATGTATCCATGTTGCATTTATAATGATAAGAATACTCATTGTCAACATTAGTTCCTACAAATATAAATAACTTGACATAGAACCTAAAACATAACTGGCATTCAGCATAAAATAATCTACTACTAATTATAATGACCCTTAATATTTATATAGGACCTCATGTTTTGCCAAGCATTTTCATATACATTAGTCCTGTTCCAATATAAACCCAGAGAGTGCAAAATGGCAAGGAATAGCAGCTCAGGGAGCTGAAATGAATTCTCCAAAGTCATGTAAGTTTGCAAATGGTAGCATCTAAGACTACGAATCTTTTTCCATGGGCTTACATCTTCCACACCCATTTAAAATAATCAAAAATGCATTTCTTTCTGTGAGGATCAGTGCATAGAACCAAATTTCACAAGTGCAGCCTCAGAGTGTTAGAATGCCCTCATCACTGCTGTGTACATGGTAGGTTTTTTTCTCACTAAGGATAACATTTTATTCTCATTGCAACTCTGTGAATTACATGCCTTATTTATTTATTTATTTATTTATTCATTTTGATCACACACAAATGTTGAGCTTTGGCGTCGAAGTCAAGTAAAATTTCTGAAGTCACAGAGCTAGTATGTCACACAATCAATTCTTGAACCCAAATCCAACATCAAAGCATGTGTTCTTCACTATACTATGCTTCCCTTTCATTCTGAAGTGGGTGAATTGCTCAATCATTGGTATCAAGTAGCTGAAGTTTTACTGAATTCACATCCTTTATTTTTGTGCATATATTCACCTAATATTAATGACATGCTGAATGAATACTGAATCCTTCTTCCACTTCAGCTTAGAAAATTCTATGAAATGCTTCTATGAATCTAAAATGGAAAACAATTTCTCAAGATTTCAAAGAACTCCTTAAAAACGATTGAAAACCATTTTACTTCGTGCGAATATAAGGGTGTTATTGAAATGAAAGAAACAAGATTTGGTGGACTTGATCTCCTGCCAAAATCTGATGTTTGTCTTTGTTTCAGCTTCATTCCCTACAAAGCCAGATTGGTGCATGTCTACGTTGTCCCTTATGGAATCTCTGAAATAATGTATCATCAATTGTAATGCAATCAATCGTGTAGCATTTCCATCCTTACTAATTATTGTTAACAAGTTATATCACTAAATTTCTTAGTATCTAAATAAATTGATATTAGAAATGTCCTAACATCTAATTTACTATATTACCTTCTGTTATACCTACACAATAATTATCAATATTGAAAGGTGGGAATTTTTACATGCAACCGGGTTCTCGAATCTGACAAAAAAATTCAGAAGATCTATCAATATTCTGAGCATAAAGCAAAAGAATGAAATGAAGGGAGCAACCACTGTTCTCCAGTTTACCACTGTCCTCACTCCCTGCAATTGTTCATTTATTATCAAGCTTTGCACTGTCATTTTTTAAAAATGGTCCCCACATAGATCGTTCATTAAAACCATTAATTAGAATTAGCAACCATATACTCTCAGGATAAATATAACCTCCCCGGGGAAGCCTGTAAAGCCTTGTATAATTAGGCTTTCCCATTCATCCTAGCTTCTGCTTTCTCCTCCCTCCATTAATCCATGTTCAAATACTCACATTTCTTTCTCCAAAGAGTCTGGTCTATGTCATTCTTTCAGTCCAGCAGTATTTGAAAAGCCCTGTGCCCTGCTTAAAATACCTTCCCTAGAGCATGTACCTATCCACACCCCATAAATCTGGAGAACTTTCCATTATTCAAGTCAATCTGTTCTCAATCCAGTTGTTACAGAAAACTAGATTCTTCCAGATCTATACTTTCCATAAGTTTCCCTGATCTACAGAGTTGATTTCCCCCTCCTTCATACTTCCCTGGGCCTATCTACCTAACTTAGATGAGGTTTTTACTTTACAGTAAGTAGTTCAATGACTAATTTGTATAAGTATCTGGAATTCTGAGATGAACACTTTGAGGTGTCTTATTTTATTGATTTTCTCCTCAGTATCAAGCACAGTCTCTGTAATACAGTGGGTACTTCATGCTTAATTGTATTCTCATAGTTTGTAAATTTTCCTAGTTTATATAACTAGTGAATAACACACTCTATTTGTACCCTTCTAATAATCTCATTATTTAAAATTTAAAGCGATTGACAATGTTTTTTTCTCAGTGGGACGATGATACAGACATTTTAAAAATGATAATTTTATTAAATTGTAAAGTACATTTTTGATTTCCCATTCCACCTCTAATATTGGATGCTTTATGTTACTACATATCACATATTTTTTAGGACTAAAGGTTACCTTTAGAAAATGTACTTAATATCTTTAAATAACATACAATAAATTTGGGCCATGATCACTTTAATCCAAACTCTTGATGAATACTTTTAACACCTACTGAAAAAGATGTTTTGAAAAGGAAAGTAAGTTTTCTAATTGGGACAGGCCATTAAAAGAAATGCTGTGAGTTTCTGCTTCACGTCCTAAAATCATCAAAATTTAAGCAATCTTACAAGTCTCAGCCTCCCCAGAGTACTAGAATTAGAGGTCTGAGCCATCGTGCTTGGCCTGTTACTGCTATTATTATTGTGATTATTATTGTTACTCTCTGAGTGACAAAAAAGTGACCCAGTAGATTTAAGCAACTTTTTTTTTTTTTTGCAGTTTTTGGCCGGGGCTGGGTTTGAATGCACCACCTCCAGCATATGGGGCTGGTGCCTTACTCTTTTGAGCCACATGTGCCACCCAATGTAAGCAACTTTTTGAGGGTCATGTAATAAAATTGACCAAAATTGAGAATCAGATCATAATGTATCTGATCTCACCACCTCACTCCGAATGCTTGGCCTGTGACTTACACTAGTTTATCATTCGCCTTTAAAACTTTTTTTTTAAATGAAAAGAAAATGGCTTTCATCTTTTGGCATGACTTTAAGAGACAGAAATGTATCTGAGGCAACGGGTGAGGTCACCAATTGACAATCTTTCGTTTCTGTTATTTCTCTAACACATTGTTGTATAAGCCCTTGGTAGTGACCAAAATCATTTGAATCAAGAGATTAACAGATAACAGTAAGCCTAATGAAAGCCACCAAATAAATAATATTTTATTTAAGACTACATGTAGCCAAGATATCATCGATATTTCTTTAAAAATTCATTTAAAAGTTATGTATTTCTAGAAAAAGCCTGGATGTGAAAATAAAACACTTCAAATGTCCATTAACTATCATGTAGGTTAAAATTTTTAAATATGCCTTGTGATAGATCTCTGCGTTTTATTCCTCTAGTGGTTCTTTGGAAATAAAGCTGAGAAAATAAAGCCTAACAAACCCTTTGAGCCAAATTCCTCTTATGCTCCCTCACTCCCCATGTATTTATGTTCTGTATTCTTTATGGAATTATCTCCATTCCTGCTCTCAAATTACAGAGCTGACTCTCTCTAGATGGTTCTGCTTTCATTCATAAGCCTGGAAATTCTCTTGTCATAAGTGCTAACTGGAGAGGGGGATGGGTGAAATTTCCAACTTGGGCACAGTTGCTGTCACAACTGTTTATTGCCCAAGTATGTGTTTCTTTCCTTTTTTTAAAAAAAAAAAAATGAGGCCAAGCATGGTGGGTCACACCTGTAATCCTAGTACCCTGGGAGGCCAAGGTGGGCAGATTGCTTGAGCTCAGGAGTTCAAGACCAACCCAAGAAATAGCAAAACTACAGCTCTACTAAAAATAGAAAAATTGAGGCAAGAGGAATGTTTGAGCCCAAGAGCTTGAGGTTGCTATGAGTTCTGATGCCACAGCCCTCTAGGTGGGGTGCCAGAGTGAGACTCTGTCTCCAAAAAAAGAAAACAAATGTGTTTAATATTCTCTGCAGTACATTGGCAGTGGGCAGTGGGGTTGTGTTTTGTCTTATGTTAGCAAATGATCTTATGTGCACTAATTTATATGTAAAATTTTTCTGTGTACCTAAGGAAGATGAACTCTCACTACATGAATGAGTTTATTAAAATTCCACTGCCTTGGGCAAGTTAGCAGCTTCTTGATGAGTCCATGAATTTAAGCATCTCTGAAATAAAAAATGAAAACAATGTCAACATGAGATGCCACAGCTCACCCAGGCTCTAAATTAACTTTCTTCAGTGCTTTAGGAGTTTAAGAATATTAAGCGATCTTTTTAAATCACTGAAACTCAAATTGTATCTCTCTTTTACCAGTCTAAAAGGAGAGAAAAAGATAATATATCTTATGTCTACCAGTTGCTCACATAGATTAATTTCTTCCTTGAACCTGAGATTGGTTTTACCAAGAGACTTGAAATTTTTACTGAGGTCAAGGTTTGGAGGTCAGTCATTATGAATATTTTGTGTTGAGTGACCAAATATCATCCCATAGGTGAGAAATTGTAGCTGCCTCCATTATATCTCACTGAAGTGGGTCGTTATTGTTGATGAATGATAGCAGACACTGATTTGAAAAATGTTCACATTTCCAAACCTAATAAGGACTTAACAAGTATAAAATGTTTTCACAATTTATCTATCAGCAGGGGAGTCAGCTTTTACCATGAGAAATGTTACTAGCTTGAGCCACATAAACATGAGTTTGCTCTGAGCCTTTGCGTATCAAGAACTCTACTGACATGGAGCACGACTAGAGATAATCATTAATTCTAAATGCTATTCATGAATACTCTCTAGGGTACCCTAATGGCTATTAAAAATACACTTGAGTACCTCTTGAGACAGGGAGTCATATCCAAGAAAGCTCATTCCCTCTCAGAGAACTCTTAAAATTATGTTGATCCAAATACGTGTAAGGTATTATTTAGGAGTTAATTTGTTAGATTTCTTGCTATAATTTAAAGACAGTAATACAGACTTATATTCTTTCTTCTGGCCAAACATCCTGAACGGCATCATCCATCCCACATGTGTCTGTGTAGGAAGTACTTTTTACTCCCCTAGTATTGTTTATTTTTTTAATCCTTTTTTTTTTTTTGCCTTACTAATGTCTATGAGAATCATTTTAAACTTTGCTTTATAAGATTTTTTTCAGTGCTTCTATCGATATCAGAAATAACCAGTGAGTGTCACTGTTTTAACACAGACTGACTCTTGAGGGCTTGTCATAGAACAGTCAACAGCATCTTTTCAGAAGCTGTAAGTGCTTGTAATTATGCATCGAGATGGATGAATCAAGGGTCCTTTTAATCCACCCACATCAGCTGCTGTAGATATTTTGAACAGATTTACTAGTGGCTTTTTTGGTCACTAGTCTACTTCAGTTTTGCAAGGTGATAATTTATTTTGTTTTCCCTTCAAAATAAGAGACTATTCATTTCCCTCAAAATGCTATTTCTTCCATTCAGCTTTTTATAGCTGGTCAACAATCTTTTCTCCTTGATTTCAATCATTTGTTTGGAGGTTTTTGCCAATAAGGGGATGACAATAATTCTTCCTGGGTGTACATTTGTACCAAGTTTCCTGCTTGGCGTGCCTCATATATCATTTTTTTTAATACAATGAGGAAGTCATTTTTCATGGAATTGTACAGATCATAAAAACGAGGCTGACTCAGGGAGACATAATCAATAAGTAACAAATCTAACACCAGAAGCCAAGAACTTCTTCTGACACTAGCACCACCATATTTGTGTTACATCCTCCTACCTGTGACTGTACCTACAACATGGACAGTTTAGAAACTAGTATCTCAATCTTTATTTTATTTTTTTTAACAGTCTCAAGCTGTAACCCTGGGTAGAGGGCTGTAGTATCATAGCTCACATTAACCTCCAACTCTTAGGCTCAAGCAATCCTCTTGCCTCCGATTTTCTATTTTTAGTAGAGATGGGGTCTTACTTTTGGTCAGGCTGATATCAAACCCATGAGCTCAAGCAATCTACCTGCCTTGAATCTTTGAACATGTTGGGATTTAAACAGATTCAGTAGATAGCAACTCTCTCTTCCCTGTCTGGATTCTGGGTAAATAATTGAGAAATAGAACACAAGAGAGTGAGAGATGGAGATAAACTGTCCCCTTTGATGAAGGCTGGAGAGGAGGACTTAGACATGTGGCTGAATGATCTTGTCCAGTTTCCTCTCCCCATTCTGAATACAAGATCTATCCAGTCTTGGATCATGGTAGGACTTGTTTTCATACAACAATTGTAAGAAATTCACCTTGTACTCTGAGTGAAGTGGGAGGGTTAATTGAATTTAAAGTTTTAAGCAAAGAAGTCATATTAGCCTTAAACCCATATCAAAAGGGTTTCATTTTAAAATCATCTGGCTCACAGCTATTCATTTCTCAGCCCAAACCTACCACCATGCTTGGCACTGGTGACAGTACAGAGACTGATTAGGAGATGTGCTCCAGGTGGTAGAGGAAGATAGTGAGAAGTTGTGGTTACATTCTGGACACCTTTGAAAATGGACTGAATGTGCATTATGGCATACAGCAGTCGAGATTTTTGGCTCCAAGTTTTTCTTCATCAATAGAGATGAGAAAACTGTGGATGAATTTGGTCTGAGAGAAAATATCAGAAAGGTCCTTTGGAAATGTTGAGTTTGGACATGATTCTTTCAGACCAGGTGTTAATGTGAAGACGACAAATGTGGGATATATATCTGGGCTTAGAAAGAGATATTTGACTGGAGATGGATACTAAGGAGGCATCAGTCTGTAGATCAAATATAAAACCCCAAGACAGGATGAAATTATGAAGCATAAGGAACAAAGATAAAGAAGAGAGTCCAAGGATTGAGCTCTGAGGGTTTCCAAAGTTCAAGGGTTTAGAAACAAGAGGAAATCCAAAGCAGGCAGTTAGGGAAGAAGCAATTAGTGAGGTTAGAGAAAAGCCAGGAAGGGGTGGTACCCTGGAAGCTAAAAGATCACAGTGTGAAGGAGGACGGTGTGAGGAGTGGTGTCAAATGCCCAGTATATCAAATAAGAAGAAGACTAAGAGCTGGACCCCTGTAGCTCAGCGGCTAGGGCACAAGCCACATACACCAGAGCTGGTGGGTTCAAATCCAGCCCAGGCCTGCCAAACAACAATGACAACTACAACCAAAAAATAGTTGTGGCAGACACCTGTAGTCCCAGCTACTTGGGAGGCTGAAGCAAGAGAATCATTTAAGCCCAAAAGTTTGAGGTTGCTGTGAGCTGTGACACCACAGCACTCCACCCAGGGTGACAGCTTGAGACTCTGTGGAGAAGGAGGAAGAGAAGAAGGAGACAGCTAAGAATTCACCTTCAACTTTGGCAATGAATGGGTCATCAGCGAATTAAACAATCATATTGGAGTTATAGGAAAAAATAAATAAAAATTATTATAGAAGATTTAAGAAAAGAAAATAGTAATAGTGGATATTGACTCTAACTTTCTCTACTTTTGTGAAATAGTGGAGCAAAGAGAACAAATCCACTGAGAAGAAGCCTTAAGGAAAATTAGAATCAATAGATGTTGCCTTTTAAATTTACTTTATTATTATTATTAAGTTTTAAGGTTTAAAACTTCATGCTTGTATCATGATTTGAATTATCAACTAGAGGGGAAGGAGGCTAGATTTGATTCTGTTAGGAAAGAGCATAAGGAATTATTGGGCACAATCCCTCGATAGGGTTAGAGGTATGGAAACTACTACAGAAGCAGAAGAGATGGCCTGAGTTGGGAACAAGTTCACCTAGACCAGCGGTTCTCAACCTGTGGGTCACAACGCACAGGAACTGTAGTAAAGGGCCGCGGCATTAGGAAGGTTGAGAACCACTGATCTAGACCATCAGTCATGAAGGCAGAATATGGGGGTACAGAAGCCATAAGTGGGGGGAACTGTGGAGATTTTCTTCATGTTGCTTCAATCTTATCAGTGAAATAGAGTGCAAAATCATCGGCTGAGAGTGAGATTTGGGGAGGAGGTGTTGGAAGACAGAGTTTGAAGTGAGAAGACAAGATATGAAACAGTGTTCTAGGAGAGTGGGAGAGTAAGTGGACCTAGGAAATGTATTCCGTAAGGCCCCCCTTGAGGTTATTGTGATGAATTTGTGCGAGATCAGCCTATATGTTGGCATGGTTTTCTTTCCAGGGGTGGTTTAACTGCCAGGTTTGGAATGGACACCATGGAAGTGTGAGGATCGCACACGTACACAAACACACACACACACACTCCCCGCATATATATATATATAAAAAGAAGTTCCCTCATATTAATTTGAAATAAACAAGAAAAAAAGAAGTTGTTCTACATCTCTTCTATGCTTTTTCTTCTAAGCATATATGTATGTTTTTTTGGCCAGGACCGGGTTTGAACTCACCACCTCCAGTATATGGGGCCAGGGCCCTTGAGCTACAGGCACTGCCCTCCAAAACATATTTTTAATAGTACTTACATTTATATTACAGCTATATCTGAGATGGTATTTGACTTGATCCTATGTCTCTGAGGCAATTGATATTTTTAAAGCTCTCTCTTCCTCTTTAAATTAATAAAACATTCAAAAACTGGAGTAAAAGCAGCACTCCCTAACTAAAATTACCAAGTGTATAAAAAGTGGGAAATATTTCAGAGCTCCATCTCCTTCTCCTCACTGGATGTGGGGAACCTAAGGACCAGAGCTGAAGGATTGGCTCGTGGAATAACCCATCCCATAGAGTTGTGCTCATAGTATTTTCTGATCAAACCTTAAATTTTTTCATTACAGCCACACCACAGTGGCTCCTTTTTATGGTATGTCCAGTGTGTATTGCTTGCTTGGATGTTGGTAGTCATATAGGAACCAAGTGCTAGGAGCCTCCATGACAGACATCCTCTGCCAAACAGCTGTATAAGAAAACCTGCTATGCTACTTCCCAGCAGATGCTCCACCTAACTTCTCTTATACTCATAATCGACAATCTAGTTAAAGCACGGGTAACCCATCCTGCACATTATCGCTCACAGTATGGTTAGGAGAGTAACGTTAGGCATTACCGTTGCCTGGTTACCTCTTTACTTTCTTAATTGCTCCTCTACGATGTGTTGATGTGTTTTCTATGCCATAGCAACCCCGTGGAAAATCCAGAAATACAATTGTTACCACTGTCTTTAGTTTGGGAATTAAAAATCCAAATACTCAGATTTTTGTCCTCGTTCTGACATTGCCTTGTAACTTGGTTGCATCATTAGGCCTTTAAGGCTTCTAGATTCTTAGCCTACTAAATGAGAAAAACAGACTAGATACATGGTTTCAGTATATTTTTTTAAGTAGCAGCATCTATGTTGCATGATTAAGGAAAGTGAAGTGTTTTTACTTAAATAAGAGAGAAGCCCCATTGGCCACCCACTGAACACCCTTCCGTCTTCCTAGGTTTCTCTGAGACAGCTGCATAGAACCCTAGAGTTCCAAAGATTATAATTCTAAAACTAGCCTAGAGCATCTTTTTTACAGTTCTATAAACATATCATGTTGTGTGGGGGAGAGAGAGAAGAAAGAATAAAACCAGGAAAGAGAAATGAGGAGAAAAAGAGACGATAAGTTTAGGAAAAAGATGCTTCCACACCTGTAGTTGCAAAGACTCTTAAATACCTTACATTATAGATGGTTCCATTTTTCCCCCCGTAAATGTCATCTCAAGGGACAAGTATTCTTAGAGTGAAGTAGACCTTTTCCTTCTTTTCTCATTTCTGGTCCCAGCATACAGATAAGCCACTACCTTTTATAACAATGTCCACAGTTAAAAGCAGTAGAGAGTTATTAACATTACAAATTGCAAAATGAGGGAGAGACTGGGATTCAGCCCAGCTAAGCTCCAGTGGGCAGAGTGTGCGACAGCATCTGCCCAAGTCCAACCTGTCTGTCATCACAGGGTGTCTGTTTCGTATAATAAGTCCTTATCTGTAAACTGAATTTTATACAGTTATTTGGAGAAGTCAGGAGAAAGATTCCTTCATAGAGAATGGTTAGGGCATGAGTGTTCATTTTTAAAACATGACAAAAGTCAGAAGAATATCTCTGATTATTTAAATGAATAAGCTATAGGTCTTAAACAAATACCACTTTCTTTTCTTCCTTTTTCTTATCTTTTCTATTTTATTGATTTTTTTTTTTTCGAGACACAACCTCCCTCTGTCATGAAGGCTAAAGTGCAGTGCTATCACTGTCATAGCTAACGGCAACCTCAAACTCCTGGGCTCAAGTCATACTTGAGCCTCCCAAGTAGCTGGGACCATAGGCACATTCCACCATGCCTGGTTAATTTTTCTATTTTTGTAGAGATGGACCCTCCCTCTTTCTCATGCTGGTCTTGAACTCCTGACCTCAAGACATCCTCCCATCCTAGCCTTCTAGAGTGCTAGAATTACAGGTGTGAGCCACAATGCCTAGCATACTTTCAAATTACTTTTATATTTATCATTATAGAAGAAATGCAGATAATAAAGTACAGATTCTGGGACGTATTGAAAGTTGCAGAGAAGAAAATAACAAGATTAGCACTTTTAATATTCTGTGATAATATTTTTATATAGACATACATGTGCATTTATGAAATTTTGATATCATACAAAAAATTGTTACTATCAGCAATATATAAAAGTTCCTCTAATCAAACCCTCATGAGAATATCATTCATTTTAGTTTTATAACATGTTGGTTGAATAGTGCCATTTTCTTGTCTTGATTTATTTTCTTTGATTAGTAGTATTGATATTTTTCATATTCATATAATTTTCATGTTTAATATTGCTTTTGAAATAGACACTCTTTCTAGTTAACTTCTTTTAGTGACTTAAAATCGTCACTTTTAAAATAATTTAACTATATGCAGGATTGGCAAATTTAGATTGTCTTCTATATAATGCTTTAGTATTAAGGATTGATATGTAATATACCTAATCCCTAGGAAGGAGTAGCAATTGCCTTTTTAACCCATAAAATTCATGTTATAGTATCTTTTTTTTATTAAGTCATATACACATAGATCATAAATACATTTATGAATATGTAGGGTACAATGTGTTGTTTTTTTATGCAATCTGACCTGGTTACATCAAACCAATCAACATAGCTTTTGCCTCATTTACTTGATTATTGTGTTAAGACATTTATGTTCTACACTTGACAGATTTGAATTGTACCCTTGCAATATGGTCTATAGAGGTGGTCCTGTCATTTACCTTCCTTCTATCAAACCTCCCCCCTCCCCTTCCTTCCCACTCCATTTCTCTCCTTCATCCTGGTCTATAGTTGAGGTCTAGCTTTCATAAGAAAGTATGAGTAATATAAGTTGATTTCATAGAAGTACTGAGTACATTGAATACTTTTCCTCCATTCTTGACATACTTTACTCAGGAGAATATGTTCCAGGTCCCTCCATGTAAACATAAAAGATGTAAAGTCTTCATCTTTTTTAAGGCTGCATAGTATTCCATGGTGTGCATATATATATATATATCATAATTTATTAATCCATTCATGGGTTGATGGGCACCTGGGCTTCTTCCATGACTTGGGTATTATGAATTGAGCTGCAATGAACAATCTGGTGCAAATATTTTTTTTTTGCAAAGTGATTTTTGATCTTTTGGATATACTCCTAAAAGAGGCATTGCAGGATCCAGTAGCAGGTCAATTTTTAGATACCCGAGTGTTCTCCAAACTTCTTTCTAAAAGGAATGTATTAGTTTGCATTCCCGCCAGCACTGCACAAGTATTCCCTTTTCTCCACATCCACGCCAACATCTGTAGTTTTGGGATTTTGTTATGTGGGCTACTCTTAATGGAGTTAGATGGTATCTCAAAGTGGTTTTGATTTGCATTTCTCTGATGATTAACGATGATGAGAATTTTTTTGTGTGTCTGTAGACTCTGCACCTGTCTTCTCTGGAGAAGCTTCTGTTCAAGTCTCTTGCCCATAGTGAAATGGAATCACTTGTTCTTTTCTTATTGATAAGTTTGAGTTCTCTGTGGATTCTGGTTACCAGACCTTTGTGGGAAATGTAACATGCAAATAACCTCTCCCATTCTGAGGGAAGTCTTCTTGCTTTACTTACTGTGTTCCTGGCAGTGCCAAAGATTTTTAGTTTGATCAGACCCCAGTAATGTATTTTTGGTATTGCTTCAATTGCCCTGAAAGTCCTCCTCATAAAATTTTCTCCCAGGCCAATTTCTTCAAGTGTTTCCCCTGCTCTCTTTCCAGGAATCTTTATGGTTTCATGTCTTAGGTTTAAGTCTTATATCCAGTAAGAGTAAATTTTTGTTAGAGGTGAAAGGTGTGGGTCCAGATTCAGCCTTCTACAAGTTGCCAGCCAATTCACCCGGCACCATTTGTTAAATAGGGATTCTTTCTGAGAAAAGAAATAGCTGAAGATGTCAACAAACGGAAAAACATACCATGCTCATGGCTGGGAAGAACCAACATTGTTAAACTGTCCATACCATTCAAAGCAATCTACGGATTTAATGCAATCCTCATTAAAGCATCTCTGTCATACTTTAAAGATCTGGAAAAACTAGTTCTTCATTCTATGGAATCAGAAAAAAAATCTCAAATAGCCAAGACACCACTCAGAAATAAAAACGAATCAGGTAGAATCACGCTACCAGACTTCAGACTATGCTATAAATTTATAGTGATCAAAACAGCATGGTATTGGCACAAAAATAGAGAGGTAGATGGATGGAACAGAATTGAGAACCAAGAGATGAATCCAGACACTTATCATCATTTGATCTTTGATAAGCCTATCAGAAACATGTTACAGTGTCTTATCACTTAAAATTAACTTTCTCAGGTTGCATACACTTATTAAACATTTCCAATAACAGATGCAATAAATATAAATTCTTCT
>CAUYQV010175240.1:0-11752 GCA_963574575.1 Galagoides demidoff
CTGGGCTCAAGCGAGTCTCCTGCCTCTGCCTCCCAAGTAGCTGGGACCACAGGCGCCCGCCACAACACCTGGCCATTTTTTGGTTGCAGCCATCATTGTTGTTTGGCGGGCCCAGGCTGGGGATTTGAACCCGCCACCTTAGGTGTACGTGGTTGGCACCTTAGCCGATTGAGCCACAGGCGCCGAGCCCATCAATATGATTTTTAAGGCTCTCCCTGACCTGAGAGGTAGCTCCTGTTTACAAAGTCAGCATCATCCCTCCTTCCTCACTCCCCATTCTCTACCCAGGCTCCCGAACACCTAATGGTCCTGTCTTCTTCAAATTCTTCTCCTATGTTGTTCCCTAGTCTGGAATAGAAGAAAAGCAACAAATACCTCTCCAGGCATATCACTGTGCTATCCAACAGAGCTTGCTATGTAAGACCTCTTAAAAGATCACCTATTGGGTCATTACAGAAAGAACAAGTGCAAGCCAGAATTCTAGTTCAAAATCTTTTCAGACATGCAGCCCTGTTCTTATTGCTAATACAAACTAATGCCTTCAACAGGATCAGAGGTAGAGCTTTCCAAGCCAAAACTTCCAAGGTAAGCCCAGAATCCAATTTTAATAGGCTATGCTAGAGTAAACTGAGAATTTATAATCAGATTTCCTAATAATCACTTTCTTTGTATAAAGTTAAATGTAGTAGAATTTTTATTTTCGAGACAGAGCTATGTGGTGAGAAAATTTTAAAAAGAAAAAGTATTTAGAATAGCATGAAAATGCTATTAATACACAGTAAGAAAAAAATAAGAAGCATCAATTTAAAGATCATTCTCTTCCTGGTATGACTTCAAGCAATGTGTCAAATTTCCTCTGCCCATTTTCAATGATCCAGTTGCATCTTACAGGATTCTTTAGTCTGATTTCACAGAAGAAGTTTCACGGCCTTTCATAGGCAGGTGAAAATAAACATATTCTGGGCACGAGAAACCAACATCAGGGTATTTGCAGTGCCTGGTTCCCATTTTCTCCCTCACTGGCCTGTTCGTATTTGACATATCCATTCTATATCTATATTTATAGTTCCCTTTTCCTCCCCGTAAATCACAGACTTTTAAAGTGAGCACTGCACTCATGGCTAGAGATCGCCATCAAATTCATTATTATAAATTTTCTCCATGGAGGTACAGTTTGCAGGAATTCAAAGTTTGTCTAGGTTATTTGAATGCTGTCATGTAGTTCTGTTGCAATTATCCACCATCCTGGGGGAAGGAAGATTAACTACACTTCATCTCTTTACTGTCTCTCTAATCAAAAGAAAATGGTCATCTATAAAGAGTTTCTCAAACTGGACACTGGACACTTTGGAAAGTCCTTCGCTGTGGGGCCTGCCCGATCCCCTGCAAGGTGTTGAGTGTCCCTGGAGACTATGGGCCAAATGTCAGTAGCCTCCACCCTTTCCCCACCCCTCAGTTGAGACAATCTCTGGACACTGATGTCCAGCTATTCCTTATTTCTGAATACAATTCCATTTTTAATTTCAAGTCGAAAGCAGATGCCTTATTCTTTAAAATGCTCATTTCTGCATGTTGTGTTGGCAAGTAGGAGACTAATAATACAAATATGCGCTTTCCTCTTGCTGCAGCTACACACTCTTTCCTTTAAGTGGTGAGAGAATACCGTGTGTTCCTTGTTGCTGTTCATCACATGTTTAAGATTGTCCATTATTGTTCTTAGTCCCCTAGGTACATTGTTTCCTGGCTTAGTAACTCTGGTTCCTAAGGCAGCATTGCATAGTACAAAGATTCCCAAATTTTTCTGCATATTGGTAACTTCAGAAAGTATTGGCCTCTGTGTCCCACCCCTAGAGATTGGGAGATAAATGGTCTCCCAACCAAGTGATCAGTTTGGTAATTTTTTTCCCATCCCCCTGAGAAGATTCCAATGTGCAGACAAGTTTAGAGACTGCTGGCCTGAGAGTGAAGCATGTAGACACATGGGCAAGCTGGTGGGGGCCACGTCAGGGTTCTGCTCCTTGAGGGCATGTTCAGGTCACCTAGGCTTCAGTTCCCTTCTCTATAAAATGCATACCCTGAGATAGCATAGGGCCAGACGCAGTGGCTCACACCTGTAATCCCAGCACTCTGAGAGGCCGAAGCAGGTGGACTGCTTGAGCTCATGAGTTTGAGACCAGCCTGAGCAAGAGCAAGACCCCATCTTCAAAAAATAGCTGGGCATGTGGCAGGTGCCTGTAGTCCCTGCTACTCTGGAGGCTGAGGCAAAATGGTCAGTTGAGCTCAAGTGTTTGAGGTTGCTGTGAGCTACAATGCCAGGATGAAAAAAATAAATAAATAATGATAGTATCGCCTCCTGCTGGGGGTTCTGAGCTAATATATGTAACACATATAAAAGCTACCAGCCCCTTGTATTTAGCGGGTTGTATTCAAGCTATCAGTAGTGGGGCTGTCAGCAGCATTATAACTTTTATTGTTTGAAATCATTTTTTCTTCAGCTTTTGTTTTGTTTTGTTTTATCGCTGAGTGGACCTGGGGTTGCCTCCCATTTAAGTACACTCGTATCATAGAGCAACACAAGCATGACCAATGACAGTAGATTAGGAATCCAAAGCCATTCTTCTTCCACTCACTGTGTTGAATTCATGTTGATTAAATCAGTCTCCCTGACAAATCAGACAGCACTGTGAAAATGTTCAAGATGCCGCTGCTTTCTGGCTTTTTTTCTCAGCTTCTCCACAGCTGAATATTTGTTAAAGCCAAGTTATTTAGATTATATGTACATCTTCCCAATGGTAAGCCCACTCACAATTCAGTACATACCTACTCTAATCTCACCTGCTTCCAAAGTACATTATAACTATTAAATGTATTAATACATACATAAAATATTTTCAACATGACTAATTTGGGGAAGGATTCTAGAAAACGGAGTCATTTCTAATTTTCCTGGTGATTAAGTTTATTTTCTTGTCGACCATTCCTAACCTAACATAATTCAATTAACCTATGAAATATTTTCAATGTAAATTTAAAATAGATCAGAAATTTTGACAGTCATTGAAGGTGTTATGCCCATGTTTATATAATTTGTTTAAAAATCTGCCGCAGAGTGCCTGACCTACTTTAGACAGCAATTAACCTTATTATTATGGTTGTCATTGCTTGCTTAAAATTTATTTATTAATATTCTTTCTCACATTCAAGGATAAAATTATCCCTTGAGCAATTTACCCAAAATCTTTCAGAATCCTTGATACTTTTCACTTTCATCTTAATCCTCTTAAGAAAGCAAAATAACACGTCTTTCCAGAATTCAGCAGGAAATCACATTTAATAGCTTTGTGCCTATTAGAGTGAAAGGATCCTGTCTTCTCTGAAGAAAGCAGACTTGTGATGAGTCAGTGAAAATGTATTTCAGGAATGTTTTGACTCACTGTATGAGAAGTAGAGACAGCCGTAAGACAAACAAACCAATTAAAAAATGGGAGAAAGACCTGACTAGTCATTTCTGCAAAGAAGACATATAGTTAGCCTTGATATAATAAGATACATAAATCTGGTCTCTGTCTCCAATTCCTGGCATAGAGTTCCTAAACATTTTGTAACCTCCCGAGTGATAGGGGTGATGGCATCTTTGGTTACAATGTGTATTTGGTCTTAGCCTCTGCTTCCTGCCACAAGAGCTTCTAAGACTCTTGAGATCTCCTCCAGAGAGGACAGAGGGGCTAAGGCTTGACCAGGGGCCATCAATTTAATCCACCATGACTATGCAATGGAACCTCCCTAAAATCCCCTTAACAACACGGTTCAGAGAGCTTCTGGGTTGGTGAACAAATTGAGCTGCCAGGAGGATGGCGTGCCTACAGAGTGTTTAGAAGCTCTGCAACCCCCACCATACCTAGTCCTATATACATCTCTTTCATTTGGCTGTTCCTGAGTTGTATCCTTTATAACAAGCCAGTCATAGTGAGTAAAGCATTTTCTTCCATTCTTTGAGCCATATTAGCAGATTATTAAAACCAAAGAGAAGGATATGGGAATGCCAATTTGTGGCCAAGTCAAGCAGAAGTATAGGTAAGCTAGAGACCCACTACCATACAAACGATTGACAGCTGAAGTGAGGGGCAGTCTTTCAGGACAGAGCCCTTAAGCTGTAGGTTCCATGCTAACAGTGGATAGTTAGCATCAGAAATGAGTTAAATTGAGAGAGCCAGACTAACTCCATTTTGTTGTTCACTGTACGAGCCTGCCCAAACCCCATTCCTAGCTGTTTACTGCATTCCTTAACCTCTAGCTTACAGGGCCGCACCCTGCAGCTCTGTCATTCCATTCCTAGTGACCCAACTGTAACTATTGATTATGCCTCCTTGGGCAACAGAGACATAAGTTAAAGTTGATTATACCTCCTCGGGCAACTGAGGCATCTGACCACAGTAAAACAATTAGTTTCTATTACCTTGAAATACTACAGGTATTTTCAAGGTGCCTCGACCTTGGCTCCAGGTTAAGAAAATCCCCCACCCCTCACCTGTACCCCTAGTGAAATCATCAACCACCAATGCAAATCCTCCATTATTAGTGAAATCACTAGCCACCAATCAAAAATGTACCCGTACCCGACCCTGCCCCTCTTGCTTTCTGTACCCCATAAAAACTTTCTCCACCCTGGGTTCGAGGCTCTACCTTGGTGTGTATGCCAGGAGAGTCCCTACCTCGGTGTGTATGCCAGGAGAGTCCAGGCTCGGGCGTGGCCCGGGCCTGAAGGCTCGTCCTCGGCTTGCGTGCCAGGAGAGTCCGGGCTTCCCGGGGCCTGAATGAAACTCACCTCTTGCTTCTTACATCGGAGTGTGTCTCAGACTTGTCTGCTGCGGCCATTTGGGGGTATTTTTCGGGCATAACAATACAGATGTCCCTGGGTAGGTGGAGGAATGATCCTGTCTTGTCTCTATTCTGTGCCCGTCGAGATTAACTTGCAATTCATTACTAGTGTGGAATGGAACAGACTTTGGTTGCAGGTGCTAGACATAGATAGAATGTGCATGTCCTTGTGTTACCGGGATTTCTTCAGTAGGTCCTTTGGTCTTGGGGATTTGAAGAATGAACCCACAGACCACAGATCAGTGGTAATATAGGATTTTGTTAGCCAGAAAAGAATACAGAAGGAGTAAAAAAACACCAGAGCTTCTGACAAAGGGGAAGACGCAGGTCGGAAGTCTCCCCCTGGGTCCTTTTTCTAGGCATATGTATTGCATGGAGAATTGCATTTTGGCCAGTACCTGGTAGGTGGGAAAAGGTCTTTTCACAGTTAATGAGTGTATTAACAAATGAATGAATGTAGTCCCTCCACTAGGGTGAGGTTATTAGCTCCTTGCAGTCTTTGTCTCAGGTGGAACCACTCCAAAACATTTTAGGCTGCTTTGCTTTTGACCTTGCTAGAGCCCAGAGGGTGTGGGCTGGAAAGGGCAGCCTGTTTGTGTCTAGAGATGGGGGTCTGATTTCTGAGTTCACCTGGGCCTAGAGAATGGGTGTATCCCTGTCCAGGCCTGAGTGGGGGAACCCTATGTCACTTGCTTATTGAAGGTCAGCAATCAGCAAGGAATTTCCTTAGTTAATGACCTCTGGGGACAGTTCTTCACAGGTGCCTGAGGCCTGTGTCTTCCCCTTTGCATAAGGAGGTGGAGGTTGGAGGGGGGTGGTGATCTGGAGATGTTATTTTCTTCTTATACCTTTATGAAATGAGGGGGTTGAATGAGGACAGTGCAGTCTTCAATTTCTTAATGATGGGGAGTTGTGGGGGGTACATGTTCTGCGAAATGCATCCTTAGGAAATGTCATGGGAACATCACAGCCTGCACTTCCACAAGCCTAGATGGTATGGGTTTCTGCACACCTGGGCTGTGTAGTACAGCTTGCTGTTTGCCACTCCACACCTGTGCAGCAGGTGACTGCACTGAATACTGCAGGCACTTGTAACACAATGAGTATTTGTGTATCTATGGAAACGTGGAAAAGGTGCAGTAAAAATTCGGTATCACAGTCTTCTTGGAGCACAGTTGTATTGTATTTCTCTCTATACATATATATATATATTTTTTTGAGACAGAGCCTCAAGCTGTCACCCTGGGTAGAGTGCTGTGGCATCACAGCTCATAGTAACCTCCAACTCCTGGGCTCAAGCGAGTCCCCTGCCTCTGTCTCCCAAGTAGCTGGGACCACAGACACCTGCCACAACGCCCGGCTATTTTTCGGTTGCAGCGGTCATTGTTGTTTGGTGGGCCTGGGCTGGATTTGAACCCACCAGCTCAGATGTCTGAGGCTTGCGCCTTAGCTGCTTGAGCACTGGCACTGAGCATGTATTGTACTTCTTAAAGCCTGGTCCTGGCTGAGTGGTCTCTGGAGGTGAAGCCTGAAGGTTGGCCTGGGAATGATCCAGTGAGTCTGAGCCCCCAGTCCGTGAGCGCTCAGCTTAGGTGTCTCTCAACATGCCTTGAGAACTCATAGGGAACCTAGGGTCTGAAGTGGCTGGCCAGTTTGACATAGAGATGATCAGAAAAGGGCCACCATGTTCTGTGAGGTCATTCCCAGTCTTGGGTTTTAAGATTCCCTTGTGACTTAGCTTCTCCTAAAGTCAGTTCCCCTGGCTCAGCGCCTGTGGCTCAATCGGCTAAGGCGCCAGCCACATACACCTAAGGTGGCGGGTTCGAATCCCCAGCCCGCGCCCGCCAAACAACAATGATGGCCGCAACCAAAAAATGGCCAGCGTTGTGGTGGGCGCCTGTGGCCCCAGCTACTTGTGAGGCAGAGGCAGGAGACTCGCTTGAGCCCAGGAGTTGGAGGTTGCTATGAGCTGTGATGCCATGGCACCCTACCCAGGGTGACAGCTTGAGGCTCCGTCTCAAAAAAAAAAAAAAAAAGTCAGTTTCCCAGGAAAAGGAGACCTCATTTCAGTGGAGAGGGGCTTTGAGCTCTGGGAGGAAGATAGGGCTGTAGCCAGTTCACCCTCACTTCCAAGACCAGCCCACATACAAGAGCGTTAGCAAGCCCGGGGTGGGGGTGGGGGTGGGGTTCCGGGGGGTCTGCCTAGGAGCCGTTCGCCCACGTTGAGGCCTGGGCGCGTTTGGACCGGCAGGGGGCGCTGTCGGCAAAGCATTGCTCCCGGCCAGCTCGCGTGCTCACTGCAGCGCGCGTGCGCGGGGAGCTGCGCGAGGGGTTGGGAGCGGGTGGGCCTGGATCTGGGCGGGGAGGGGGCAGGGCTAGGATCGGGACTTGGGAGGGAGGCTGGACCAGGGGCGGTGAGGGAGCGGAGGACGAGACGAAGGCGGGGCCAGGGATCTGGAGCAGGGCTAGGGAATGTGGAGGGTAGGGTTCGGCCTTAATCCGGGCGGCGGCGACCCCTGGGGTGGGGGTGGGGTCAAGGGCCAGGGTCAGGAGTGGGGGGCCCAAGGCGGGGCTGGGCCGTTGGTGGCGCGGGGATCTGGGGCCGAAGGCGCGGCCAGAGATCTGTAGCCGGGCGAAGGGAATGTGGAGTTGGGATTGGACCTGGACCTGGAGGTGGGCGGGGGTGCTCTTGGAGATGCCAGAGGGCTCCTGGAGGGGCCGGGGGCAGGGTCGGGAGCTGGGCGGGGGTCTGGGCCGAGGACGGGGTCCGGCTCTGGGGTTGGGGCTGGGGGCGCGCCTCTGCCCCGGGCCCTGGCTCTCTTTGGGGCAGGCATCCTCACGTGCGGCAAAGCAGTGCACTTTTGTGCGTGCTGTTCATTATAGCTGTGGTGAAATGTGTTCCATGTAGGCAGCTCAGAAAATGCAGAAGCCCAGGCCATTACCCGCAAACATGGGCTCCGCGCCTGTCCCTCTCACGTGCTCTGGGCGCTGGGTGTCTGATTTGTTGCACGCGAGTGTGTCGCGTTCACCCCTTCAACGCCCCGCAGACGCCGCCGCACCTCCCCCCCCCCAGCCCCTCTTGGCTCACCAAGCGGAGGTGCGGGCTCCAGAGCAGGGGAACCCATCCCCAACTCCCCCCCAACCCCGCGCCGCGCCCAATTTGTCGGGTGCTGGTCACCTGCGCGTCGTCTGGGCCTGGGGCAGGGGGCGCTCTGACTCTGTGGGAAGGGCCTGGGGGGAGTGGCCAGCTCTCCCGCTGGGCAGTGCGGGAGGGATCTGCAGCTTATAGGGGACTTGTGCGGCGAGTGGGAGGCCCACTAGCTGTGGCCTGCCCTCGTCTGTGTGGCCCGGCGGACCACTGTTCACACTGGTCACGCAGGTGGTGACAATCCTGTGCCAGCCCAGTCTGGCAGGCCCTAAGTGTGTGACGGAAAAATATTTTTTCTTCACCGTTTTAGGCTCCTGCCTTAGGCTTGTAACAAAGTCCGATTAACAAGAGAAAAATCATGCAAATTTATTTAATGTAAATTGTATCTGACACTGGACCCTCAGTAAGGAAATGAAGACCCAAAGAAAGGGGTAAACCTGTATATTTTTGATGCTATATTTGATGAAGAAGTGCATAGTCTTAAAAAAGTATGATTGGGGCTTGGTGCCTGTGGCTCAAGTGGCTAAGGCGACAGCCACATACACCTAAGGTGGTGGGTTCGAATCCAGCCGGGTCCGCCAAACAATGACGGCTGCAACCAAAAAATAGCCGGGCGTTGTGGCGGGCACCTGTGGTCCCAGCTATTTGGGAGGCTGAGACAGGAGACCCGCTTGAGCCCAGGAGTTGGAGGTTGCGGTGAGCTGTGATGCCACAGCACTCTACTCAGGGGGACAGCTTGAGGCTCTGTCTCAAAAAAAAAAAAAAGTATGATTGGATAGAAAAGTAAGATCTAATGGTAATAAACTGGGGGAACCAAGTCAGGCCTGTTCAGCTTCTTCTCTGTGTCTTTGTGTCTTCAGAAATAAGGTCATTCCTTTCCTCTGGGTATAGGGAGGACACCTCCAGAAAGAGGCTTTTGTGTCCTGCCTGGGGAGAAGGTTGGCTTACTTTTATGTCCTGCTGGGGATGGGGGTGGGAGGTGAAAGTGACCTTCTCCCTTCTGCTGTTTTTTCAAATGCCAAGGTGCCAAGGGTAAGGCCAGTGCCTTGGGCCCAAACTTGGACTTACCTGGGACTTCCTAGCTAGAAGACCAGGAAGGGCAATTATCCCCCCTCCCCCAGGTGGGAGCAGGGTGCTCCTCCCACACTTCAGCACACCTAAGCTGGCTTCTGAGTCCTGGGAGGCTGCTCACCAGCTCTGCGGCCTTGGTCAAGCCATGCAGCCTCTGTCTCAGTTTCCTCATGTAGACGATGAGGTGGCAGGCTGGGTACAGGGATGTCAGGTCCTGTGTGTGTCCTGCCTCTTGCTCCCTCTGCCCTTGACCTGACCGTTGAAGGTTCTCAAACTCTTAGCACACTCTGGGATCAACTGGGCATCGATAAACACATAGCTGCCCTGGCCCTGCTCTGACAGGTGTCTGGGTGGAGTAGGAATCCCACTGGGAACAGCCCTCCTGGGGTCTGGTCATGGAGGCCCCAGCCCCTAGCACTGGGCATTGGGGAGTTGCCTGCCCCAGACCCATATCAGTTCCACAGGGCTATGTTGAGAATGAGGATTTTAATGGTTTGGGTGGGTAACTGGGCTGGACTGAGTTGGCAGAAGGCTCATTCCAGCTCGTCCTAATTCTGGACTTACTTGTGCAGCGCCTGTCTCTCTCTGCCAGGTCCTAGTCTGATGACGGAATGACCTGTATTAAGTTCTTTTCCTTTAATGAGGGCTGGGTCATGCTTCAGATTCATTATCCTCACAGCAGCCTTGAAACGTTGTAGTTCATGGAACCCAGACCCAGAGAGGTCAGACAGCGCTTATCATAGTCTTCAGGTGAGGTGAGGCTAGGTAATCAGGACCCTCCCACCCAGAGGGCCCTGGCTATACTGTGGAGTTGAGTAAAGCTCCAAACTCCGGCTCTTAACAACCGCCTCTTGACAACCGCCAGGGGAGGGGGGAGGTCAGTTTCCGTCCTGCCTCCCCCATCATCTCACCTGTCCCTGAAGAGGTCCCACCATCCCTGCCCTGGGGGTTGCTTTCTCTGTGTGGGGTCTGTTCACTTTTAGAATAGCCAGAGTTCTCTCCTGGGGTGGGGAGGGCCTTGTCTCCCTGTGTGGAGGAATGTTAGCCTTGGGGGTGCATGTGGAAGAGGGCAGCCCCCCCCCATTCTTTGGCCTGCTCTACCTTCAGGGTGGAGGTGGCTGTGCATCCTTGGGGAGCAGATGGGGTGTGTCCGGCTGGCAGGACCTGCGCCTGATGCCATTTGTAGGGTTCAGTGCCTTTCTGCCCAGCTGTTGGCACTTCTCACCTCCAGAGCGTTGGGTCAACATGTCCCTTGCAACTCAGCCAGACCAAGGCCTGTCTGCAGTGCCAGCCAGGCCAGGCCCTTCCCCGGGCCCAGCCACTTTTCCAGAGGAAATCTCAGCTCCATCAGAGCCCCCACAGCCCTGCCACAGCTTTGAAGGTGGGACCTGGGAGGCCAAGTTAGAATTACAGGCAGAGTAAACAGCTGAGGACCCAGTTTGGCCTGGTCTGCTGCCGGCGGCTACAAAGAGACACTGTGAGGGGCGCCCTTGGAGCAGAAGGGGCCCATTCATTCTCCCAGACGGGATCTGCCTGCTAAGTAGGCAGGGAGGACCCTTGTGGTGTGTGGGCTGCAGGAAGGGGTGGGATGGGGGAGCTAGTGACCCTGTTGGGAGAAGAGCTGCTAGAACCTTCTGAATCTCCGTGCCTGACCTACAGACTGGCTGCTCCAGAACCACGGAGGGGGCTCTGTGAAAACGGGGATGTGTCAGCTGGGTCCAGGCCTCCAGGACCACGGAGGGGTCTCTGTGAAAACGGGGATGTGTCTGCTGGGTCCAGGCCTCCAGGACCACAGAGGGGGCTCTGTGAAAACGGGGATGTGTCAGCTGGGTCCAGGCCTCTTGGCTAAGAAGACAGAACCCAGCATGGAGTTGGGTGCCTCCGTGTAGTGCTTTACCCAGCCTTTCCCCTGCTGCCTTCAGCACCTGCTCCCTGAGGGGGGTCCCCCGACTCTCTCCAGTGTGGCAGGAGGCAGCAGGCAGCGTGCATGCAAATGATTCATGTCTCCACCTGCTGTGCCATGAGAAAGGTGGTGAAGCACCCGAGTTTCTCAGTTACCTCCCAGCAGGGAGGTGTGAGACCCAGACCAGCTCATTTTGTTGTTTACTGCATGAGTTCTGTTTCTAAGCCCCTAGCCTGCAGGGCTGCACCCTCCATTCCAGTCCTGGTTGCTCAGCCATAACTGTTGATTATGCCACCTTGAGCAACAGAGCCATAAAATTCTATTTCCTAGTCAACTGAGTCACCTTACCACAATAACCAATGAGTTTATATTACCTGGTAATGCAGGTTTTTCCTTCCAGCTACCTAATCAATCAAGGTGCCGCGACCCTGCTCCCCCCCCCCCCCCCGTTAAGAAATTCCCCCACCCTTCACCTGTACCACTAGTGAAATCATCAACCACCAATCAAGAATGTAACTTTACTAGTGAAATCACTAACCACCAATGAAAAGTATACTCGTATCCTCCTACCCTTCTTGCTTTCTGTACCCCATAAAAACTTTCTCCACCCTGGGTTTGAGACTCTTCCTTGGTCTGTATGCCAGGAGAGTCCAGGCTCGGGCTTGGTCTGGGCCTGAATAGGGCTCATCCTTGGCTTGCATGTCAAGAGAGTCTGGGCTTCCCGGGGCCTGAATAAAACTCACCTCTTGCTT
>CAUYQV010175243.1:0-14822 GCA_963574575.1 Galagoides demidoff
GCCACCTTAGGTGTACATGGCTGGCGCCTCAGCCGATTGAGCCACAGGCGCCGAGCCTTATTTTATTTTTTAGTGGCAAAGTCTCACTCTGTCATCCTGTGATAGCTCACAGCAGCCTCAAACTCTTGGACTTGATTAATCCTCTCACTTCTACTTCCTGAGTAGCTGGAACTACAGGTGCCCTCCACTATGCCCAGCTAGTTTTTCTTTCTTTCTTTCTTTTTTTAATATAGAGATGGGGTTTCACTCTTGCTCAGGCTGGTCTCAAGCTCCTGGATCAAGCAATCTGCCTGCCTCAGCCTCCCAGAGTGCCTGTTTGAAATTTTTTGACTTATATGTGTTTTCAGAAAGGCAAAATGATGTGAACAGTGCCTTAGAGTTTCTTATTATTATTTGTTCTATCCTCTATATTCATTCCCAGTACCAAGATTAAGACAGTTAACTTTCTTTTACTTCCATATTCCTGATTAGTTTGTTCGTCATATATCTTTAAAATTAGGTATAATCTTTTGATCGGTGGCTTTGTTAAAAGGGGTAGAAGCTTTTAGTTTCTTCAATTTTTACAGGCTTGGCAGTTTGCATTTACACATCTCTATCAGTAAACTTCAATATTTTATAATTTCCAGTTATACACATGTACTATCATTAGATAACATCACACATATATAATCAGTTATAATTATATACATTTCCATTTTAAATTATTTTAGTTATCATAAATTTGGAGAGTCTGAATGTTGTTATATAATTAAAGTTCTTGACTTGCAATGTGTCTGATGAAGGGCAGAAGAATGCCAGTTTTACTATTTTCTAGTTTGTGTACTTGCATCATTTAAATCATCTTTAACCTGAAGAGTTCTTTTTAGGACATTTTTAGCTATTTGCCTATTTCATAGACTTAATATAATCTAAATGAGAAAAATAATCAATCTATAAACCTATATGATTATTCATATGCAAATTATTAATTTCACAGGATATGGTGGAAAATATTAATTCAACTAGAGTGACTTAGTGCCCTCTACTTTCTTTCAGATACCATCATACTGCACATGGCATGGGGCCACTGGGATAAACCAAAGGAGCAAATGGCAATATTTAAATTTATTTTATTTTATTTTATTATTTTATTTTAATTTTTTTAGAAAGAGTATCACTCTGTTACCCAGGCTAGAGTGCAATGCCATTATAGCTCACAGCAACCTTAAAATCCTTAGCAAAAGTGATCCTTTTGCCTCATCTTCCCGAACAGATGGTACTACAGGAACCTGCCACAACATTCAGCTAGATATTCTATTTTCAGTAGAGACTGACCTCACTCTTGCTCAGGCTGTTCTTGAACTTCAAAGCTCAAGCAATCCACCCACCTCAGCCCCCCAGAGTGCTGGGATTATAAACATGAGCCACTGCACCTGGCTCAATATTTAAATTAAATTTTTAAAAAATCTAGTTTAGTTTTACTTACAACTAAATATAAACTGTGTTCTTTTATTCCTTTTGGACTCCAACACCTTACTTGTGAATTTTTTGAGGTTTGTATACCACACTTAGAGATGATATGACTATATTTCTAGCAGTTCAGTAGGTTGGGTGTTAAGAATATTACTGCTGAATATTTTAGGGTAGTGCAACCTAACAAGCTGGAAAAATTTGGAAAAGCTAGCATAAAACACTGGTTTGGTATTCTATTTTCATTTATGAACATTTTATTGAGCCCTTAATATACTGATAATTATTAAGTTAATTCTCTGGAACTTTCTAATTCTTGCCTCGTTTGCAAGTAATGTGGTTGAATCACTTCCTTGAAACACAAAGATATATTTAAGAAATTGGGTTTAAAAGGAAATAAAGAATTTGATTATTAGCCAGAGGGACAAGTCTGTCCAAGTGAGGTGTGTTTGTATAGTATCTTTAAAAATGGCAAGAAAGAAATAGTTGGAAATTATGAAAAAAAAGCATGTAATTTGAAGAAATGTTTTAAAAGCCTATTAAGATCTTATCGTTGTGTAGCTAAAAATTTGTATATGTGAATCCCACTTAATGTAAAAATTATCAAAGATAAACAGTAAAAGAAATTATACATTTTCTTTAAATTGAAGCTGGATCAGGTAAAGCACAATTTTGGAGGCTTTGTAGAATGGAGTGAACATATTGCATGAAATTTTTCACATACTTGTTCTAGGGGAAAGACAGAAAACTATTTGAAAAGAGTAGAATAGAAATCCAAGTATGCATGATAAGCACCACAAGGAAATGTCAGAAGAGGGATAAGAAAGCAGTAATTTAGAATGGTGTATAAATTTGAAATAAAATTTCTGTGTAGTGTTGGAGGTAGATAGACTGATCTCTCTGTGAGGCACCATAATTCACGGTAAAGCTCAGAGAAGCAGACCATCCCTAGGGCTCCTTATCAAGACCACTGAGGGTAAAGGGAGCAGGGAGGTGCCCAGACAAGGTAGGCTGAGACCTTTGAACTCCCACAGGCAGTTAGATTAGGGAAGCTGGTTTGTCTGCCCTGCATGGATGAAACTTGTTTTCCCCTCCCACTTTCTGAATTTGCTGTCTGCCCTTGTTGACATCTCACTCCCCTGTGTTCCCAATTACTCAGCCATTGCCTTTTTACCTAGTCTTCCTGGGGGCTTGGGATTCTTTCAATCCTATTTTTGAATTTTGACACCTTTGTGTCTTTTCATGAATGCTTTGTCTTGAGATCTTAAAGATTTCTGAGGAGTCAGAAGGTTGCTGCATAACCTCAACTGCCACTTGGCATGTCAGTCAATGTACACCTCCTCTAGTTATCCGGACTTTGTACAGTAAGTTGGTGTAAGTCTCGTTATTCCTCAGCTCATCTCCCTTGTCGACCCTCAACCCAGGTCAGGATCCCCAGGGAATCCTGTCAGTGTAGTGATGGCTTTGGAGCACAAGCTTGCATTCATGTTCTGATATAAAAAGAAAACTTCTTAAAAGGACATTCTAAACTGAGCGTATATTTTTCTAGATGGTGGAAGGTATGAGTGATGGAGAGAGTAAACATGAATAAATTTAAGAGCTATTTAGTGACTCCATAGGAGAAAATCAAATTTGAAACAGTTCCCTAAAGAAAAGGTAGCACCTCTGAAAAATTCAAACAGAAAAATAATAGAAAAGGTGTGCATTAATGTACACAGTCATGATTTAATAAAGGAAAAAAATAAAATAAAGATAAGGTGCCAATCATTTTAATTATGCAGTATAACAAGAAGTTGAATATTTTATTTCCCTTGGCTATTATTCATAAATGATAAACAAATTAGGGCATTTCACTCCTCTATGAAATTATTTTAAGAATGCTTACCAACCATTTCTCTTACAATGCAATTGGGAGTTCCATTAGTAAATCACTGCTGATTAGTGTTTTTTGAATGTTGCTTCTTATAGTTATACATATCTGAAATTGTAATTGTTATTTCTGTTTAATGAAAACAGTTCACATCTAACCCTATTAAGTAAGCCCCAAATTGCTTAAAAGGGCTTAAAAGGCAGGAGGATAAATCTTTGTAAGAAATTGATCACTATAGCCGCACACTATTTAAGAAAGAATACTTGAAGTCTTTCTTAAGAAAGAATGAGTGCACATTCTTATTACTCTACAAGAAATAGATTGTTTTAGGAGAATTTTTTAAAACATAGATTTAGTATTCATAGGAAAGCATAAAAATAGCTAATTCTGGGGCCATTACCTATATCCTTAGTGCTGTTTATCAAATATTTTATTGAACTAGTATTCCATATTCACCCCCATGCTCAATCAGAGAATGGAGAGATGGATAAAACCCTATGTCTACATACCAGACTTTCAAGTTGAATGCATATAATTAAATGATACATGAGAATAGAGTGACACATAAATATTAAAAAGTGAGATGTTATTGAAAGATACTACTACTTCCGAATTAATCAGTTATTTCTCTATGAAATTGCATCTATTTCCTTGAATATGAGTATATATTAGGTTGTAATTTATTTGTACTCAGAAGATCTATAATCATATCATCTCTGCTTTGTGCATCTCTGCTTTGTACAGTACTCACAACCCATTTGCCCAGATTTTTGTTTGACATTTTCTACTTTTAAAATGTTTCATTTGCATCTCCTATAAGCAACACTTGTCTTCTAAAAATACTGATTTTGCACCCGGAGTGGTGGCTCAGGCCTATTAACCCAGCACTGTGGGAGGCTTAGGCAGGAGAATTGCTTGAGTTCAGGAGTTGGAGATTTGTCTGAGACAGAGTGAGACCCCAACCCATTAAAAAATGGAAAACTCAGGACCAGGTGTGATAGCTCATGCTTATAATCCTATAGCACTCTGGGAGGCCAAAGTGGGTGGATTACTTGAGCTCACAGTTCTAGACCAGCCTGAGCTAGAGCGAGACCTCATCTCTAAAAAGCCATGTGCTGTGGTGGGCACCTGTTGTCCCAGCTACTTGGGAGGCTGAGGCAAGAGAATCACTTGAGCCCAAGAGCTTGAGGTGGGACTCTTTCTCAACAACAACAACAAAAAATATTAATTTTGCTTTTGGACTTTACTTTTAAGCTTCTATGTCCAAAAGGCATAAAAGAATGTTTTCTCAATGTGAATATGGCACCATAAATAATGATTTTTAAAGGAGGGTATAGTTGCCTGGTAGATAGCCAGACACAAAATTCTAATGCGCCTTCTTATTACTTTACTTGAAATTACATGTACTGACCATTTTAGAGGATTTTTTTAAAACACTGATTGTGTATTGGTAAGAAAACAAAACAAAAAAATGCTTAATTATTAAACATTTTGTTTTGGTGTGCTTCTATATACCTACAATCCCCACCCTCTTATCCTTCCAAAAAATGTCCCACCCTCATCTCTCTCAATTCTATTCAGTTTACTAAAGCACCAGAATCAATACTCTCTTTTTTCTATAGTTCTCTGAGTTTGTGATTGTATACAAACTTTTCAAAATAAATTACCAGTGTTCCATATCTCCCTTCTTAAATAAAACAATAAATCAACTTTAAATGCAAGCACACACCTTGAAGATTCAACAGCCCTAGAAATAATAATAAGTGATGATTTTTCTACCATTTTTTTGTGTTTCAAATTTCTATTCTATATGGAAATCCTTTGTTTTTAATGAACTTGGAATTTATCATGTTAGTCATGTGATTCTGGCAGATACAGGAAGGCTGTGGGGTTTTGCATCTCTCTATCTGAAACTTCAACCTCGTCAAGAGAGAGACTTTTCTCCATCATTGCCTTTCCAGGACTCAGCACGCATAGGTGCTTAATATGTCCAGAATGACTGTTTGAATGAAAATAAATGAATGAGTAGTGTGACCAAGGTCCTGAAAACATCTCTGCCTTAGAGGTGTCACTTTCTGGCTGCAATCTCCCTCAGGACTGGTCCTCTCACCAGGTACTCTCACTGCCACTGCATGTCTGGCAGCCTCCAGCTGCTGCCTCCATGGAACCAGCCCTGATGTTCTAAGGAGGCCACATTCTCCAGAGAAGTGTCCGTTGATGACCCAGTACAATAAGGTATCGTGTGGTCCCGTTTCTGCCTGATGCGGGTTTTTGTGGATAGACAGTCAAGCTCTGGGGCTCTCACTGCCCCGCAGAGGCTGTCAGAGCTGCCGGGCTTCATGTCCCCTCTGCGGTGTCCAGGGTGTCTGAAGGGCCCTCTGCCTGTTCTTGCTCCCTTCACAGTGTTTAGGCATATAACCCCATCCCAGCATCTGATTTTCAGGGTTGCTGTGCTGATAATGTGTCTGCAAATATGATGCCTGGAAAACTGTGATACACTAATAATTTGCTTTTTGTAAATTATTGTAAATGAATTATTTATTTTATAATTTTGTGTAACTGTGATTACACTAATAATTTACTTTTTAAAATTATTGTAAATAAATTATTTATTTTGTAATTTTGTAAAATTTTGTAAAGTTTGATACTTTGTGAGTATCAAACTGAGTTTAGTCAGAAAAAAGATATTATTTTAAGTTTCAGTCGATTTCTTGTTAACAGTAAAATTTCAATCAATCCTGATTCATAAAGCTTTAGTAGTATGGGGGCCAGTGCAGTGGCTGACGCCTGTAGTCCTAGCACTTTTAGAGGCCAAGGTGAGTGGATAGTTTGAGACTAGCCTGAGCAAAAGCAAGAGCAAGACCAAGACTCTATCTCTACTAAAAGTAGAAAAATTAACCAGCTGTTGTGGCCAGCACATGTAGTCCCAGCTACTCAGGGGGCTGAGGCAAGAGGGTTGCTTGAGCCCAAGAGTTCGAGGTTGCTCTGAGCTGTTAGGATACCACCATGGCACTCTAGCGAGGGTGACAGAATGAGATTCTGTTTGAAAAAACAAACAAACAAACAAACACAAACCTCTAGCAGTATAGGATTTCTAAGAGTCATTTACTATAAATCTTCCTGTCCTACAGATGACGAAATTAGGAACTTAAGTGATTTACTCAAGAGTGAATAATAAGTTAGAGGCAAAAATCTAACAACAGAAGAGTCCCAGGTATCTAAATCTGAACCTAGATACCTATACAATCATTTTAACTTCAGTTTAAGAAAAGCAATTGTCAAAACAATCATGCAGTAAAACTCTCAAATGTTATTGTATTTGTTAAATCATCCAGCCCTGCATGAAAGAGACTTCGATTCTTCTCTACTTCAGTGATAGTGCCTTTATCCTAAGCACCATGATAATTTTGAGACTAATGAATTAATACACAACTAATTTATTAATTTATTTTTAATTACCAGACTTTATTTTTTAGATCAGCTTTAGATTTGCTAAAAGATTGAATGGAAAGTACAGAATTTTTGGTAATAGTTAGGTACAACTAACTACTTGAGACTGGGTGACTCAAACAACAAAAATGTCACAGTTCTGGCGGCTGAAAGTCCAAAATGAGGGTGTCAGCAGCACAGTGCTTCCTGAGGTGAGAGCTCTCCTAGTTCCCAGTGGTTTGCCCAATACTCTCTTGTTCCTCAGCTTGGAACAGAGTAATCTGATCTCCAGGTGGCGTTCTCCTTGTGTATGTGTCTGTCTCTGTGTATAAAAGCCTCCTGTTTTATAAGGGCTGCAGTCAGATTAAATCAGGAGCCCATCTGCCACCACATAATCACATCTCCATCACCCATCTCCATCAATTTTGAAATAAGATCACATACTGAGGTGCTGGATGTTAGAACCTTGACGTGTGAATTTTGGGGGGCACCCAGTTCCCCTACACGTCTTCTTTCCCCTCACATAGTTTTCTTGAAGGAGTTTAGACACAAGAATGAAGAGGCTTGACACAGTCTGTGTGAGGGGACTGAGCAGCTCTGCGGGAGTCCTCCTGAGTAAACCTCGGGTCTGTATTCATTATCATAAAGAAAGAAAGAATAACTAAAAATTACTTATCAAATGTTAGCACTAAAAGAAGAAAACACGGAGAATGTCAGACAGAATGTCTCCAGCTTGTTTTTGCAGACACCTGAAGCAGGACTCTTGCTTCCAGTGTCAAGTGGCCTTTAGAACCTAGAGAATCTTTACCATAACCTTTTGATCTGGCATAACAACATGTTCTCATTCTCACATATACGTTCTTTCTCAGAGGCTAGTTTTCCAACCTCTTGCACATACGTGGCTCACGTAACTTTCTTTGATTCTTCAGATCTCCCAAGAAGAAAACAGGTTGTTGGGTGGCACCTGTGGCTCAAAGGAGTAAAGCGCTGGCCCCATATGCCAGAGGTGGCAGGTTCAAACCCAGCCCCGGCCAAAAACTTCAAAAAAAAAAAAGTGAGTTATTTCCCAGGTCAGAGTAAGCAAAGCTTTTGCTACAGATCGGGGTAAACTTTTCTCTATTATTTGCCTAATTATTAACATCTTTCTATAGTTTGTTCATTTGTTTTAACTGACAAGGCAGTATCAATATATTATTATTAACCAAAGTCCACAGTTTACACCAGGGCTCACTCTTTGGGTTGTATGTCTGTGGAGTTTTGAGAGATGCATAATGTCCTGTACCCACCTCCAGTATCATATGCAACTCAGTCACTGCTCTGGAATCTTTGTGCTCCCCCAATTCTCCCCTCTCCCTCTAGTCTCTCACTGGCAGCCACTGATCCTTTTTTCTCTTTGTAGCTTTACCTTTCCCCAAAATGTCATACAGCTGGGGTCATACAATTTGCAGACTTAAAGAGATTGGCTTCTTTTACCTAGCAATATACATCTAAACTTAACTTTGTATTGCTATGTAAAAGCAATATCGTTTCTTGGCTCGATAGCTCTTTTATTTTTATGGTTAAACATCATTCCATTGTCTGGACACAACAGCTTATTCCTTGACCTGATTCCTTGAACTGAAGGATATCTTGGTTGTGTCCAAATTTTGGCAATTATGAATAAAGCTGCTGAAAGAATTTATGCACAGGTTTTGGTACAGGCATAAGTTATAAACATGAATGGATTAATAAAATGTGGAATACACATACTATGGAGTATTCCTGAAACACTAAAAAAAATGGCAATCTAGTGTCTTTTGTGACATCCTGGATGGATCTGGAGACCATTTTTCCAAGTGAAAAACCACTGGAATATAAAACCAAATATGTGAACTCAATACCATGTTGGAGCTGATCAATCAACACTTAAGTGCACTTATGGAAGACAGAGTCTCATTCCTATGCTGGCTAGAGTGCTGTGGCAGCATCATACCTCACAACAACCTCAAACTCCTGGGTTCAAACTATCCTCCTGCCTCTGGAGTAGCTGGGAGTGCAGGCGCCAGTCACATGATCCCTGCCTAGCTTTTCTATTTTTAGTAGAGCTGAGGTCTCACTCTTGCCCAGGCTGGTCTCAAGCTCCTGGCCTCAAGCCTCAGCCTCGCAGAGCACTAGGATTACAGGTGTGAGACACTGCACCCAATAAAAACTTTTTTCTCAAACATACAGTCTGAAGAGATCCCAAGGTTCAAAATAAGAATAATAAAATTATTATTCTTTCTAACTTTTGCTATTCTTCTCTGGTTTCCAGACAGGAACCTGAACCATTTGTATGTATAAAAACCAGAATCTATAACTTTGCTTTGCTGACTATTTAAACCCTCTTCACCTGGTGGATATCTTTAATTTTACATATCTGGTATAAGCTAAGAAACTTACTTTTTATCCTTGATTATGAAACAGCCTAACTGTTTTTTCACATTTTTCCATGTCTTTCCTTCTCCATAACCATATTTCTTCCCTAAATCTGGAGGCAAAAAGGATTCACTGACCAACCTCAGCCTGCAAAGGTGAGGAAGAGGGTGTTGTGAAACGTAGGAAACTATTTTCCAATAGTTTACAAACAGGTAGTTTTTCTTTCATGATCCCCCTTGGCCTAATTACATGTTTGGTCAGTAGCACCCATCATACCCTCTGGGGTACCACATAGAATCCATGAGACGGTGCCTCCCCCACCCCGCCAGTCGCCGAGACCCTGCTGTGTATTGCACTGGCATAATCTCTTACTCAGAAACAATTGTTTCTTAAAACATACTTGGGTAAGTACATACATTTGGCATTAACATTTATCAGTTTTCAGAATTTTACTTTAGCTTCTGTTGTTTTCTGTGATTTGTCAGTCTTCTAAAACTCTAGATTATAAAACATCAATCGATAGCAGCTCCTACTTCAGCTGCTTTTAATCTTTTAAAAATAACTGACAGACTATGCTCTAACTAAAACGTGGCTTCGGCATCTCACGTTTGTACACTGCACATGCCATCATGGGGATTGGAGCTGCACCAGAGACAGGCAAGGCTGCAAGTGCTGACTCCTCACCAAGGGCAGATGACTATGAGAGTGAGTGACAGCACATAGTAGGGCCTGGGGTTCTTGAGGGAATCTGTGTCCCATTGATTTTCACTGAATTCTGCAGATGGCTCAGAGTAGGACTTGGGGTCCTTGGGGAAATCTGTGTCCCACTGACTTTCACTGTGATTTGTGGATGGCATGTAGTAGGGCCTAGGGTCCTCAGGAAAATCTGTGTCCCTCCGATTTTCACTGCAATCTGTGGATGGCATGTAGTAGGGCCTGGGGTCCTCAAGGGAATCTGTGTCCTATTGATTTTCACTGCGATCTGTGGATGGCACACAGTAGGGCCTGGGGTCCTTGGGGGAATCTGTGTCCCATTGATTTTCATTGCCATCTTGCAGCCAATTAACTTTCCTGGTCCACTTTCTCCGTGTTGGAAAAGGTAGAGTCTGCTTTTTAATGTCCAGTGTTGCTTTTATCCTTAACTATCCCAGGGTGATACCATAGCAATAAGGCAGCATAGCAGTTAAGCAGGGGTCATGGCAAATGTTAGAGGCACATACAAGGTAGTTGTAGAACTTTTTGGAAGAATTAGAAAAGAAGAGGTGGATAAACAGTAGGATTGGCTAGACATGGGGGCACAAGGATTTGGAAAGAGAAGAAATCCAGTAAATGAAAAAGGAAATTGGTTTCTACCAAAGGGGTTAAATAAGAAGAAATATAAACAAATATGTCTACGAGGTTGAAATTGACAAATTCTAGAGCAATTTTAATGTGTAGTGGAGCCCTTCCATCACTGTCGTATAGTGGCTTATCTTATAGGGTGCATAATATCGCATGATGGGAGCAGAGAGGAAGAAGGAGCAAGCAGAAAGGCTGGCTGACATAGGATTGTGAAATGGTACTTGGCCTAAGGTTCTGAATTGTTACACAGTTATTGTGGACATTTTTCCTTTTTAAATATTTAATGGTGTATTTAACGTGTATGGCGTATGTATATGCACAGTTTGGTGATAGAACAGGAGACATTTTGTAAAGTTAAAGCAAAAATCAAATGATGATTTCAACATCCTTTGAAGATTTGTTTCCCATATCAAAATAACTTTATTTTGTCATGCTTGATAATAACATTACCATGGATCATTTTTACTGAGATAACAATAAATAACCCTCACCATTTCAATAATATTCTTTACCTTGTTCTTAGAATACATTATTTTTTATTTTTTTATAAAGTCATAGCTGTGTACAATCATGCAATTATGAGGTACAATGTGCTGGCTATATATACAGTTTGAAATACTTTCATCAAACTGGTTAACACAGACTTCATGGCAATTTTCTTAGTTATTGTGTTAAGACATTTATGTTCTACACTTAGTAGATTTAATATGTACCCTTGTAAAATGCACCATAGGTGTGGTCCCACCAATTACCCTCCCTACCCCCATCCCTGCCCTCCCATCACCCTGCTCTTTCCCCTTCATTTTGGGCTATAGTTGGGTTGTAGAATTCATATGGAAGTGTGGGTGTTTATATATAGGTTTCATAGTAGGGCTGAGTACATTGGGTACTTTTTCTTCCATTCTTGAGATACTTTGCTAAGAAGAATATGTTCTAGCTCCATCCATGTAAACATGTAAGAGGTAAAGTATACATCTTTTTTTAAGGCTGCACAATATTCCATGGTGTACATATACCACAATATATTAATCCATTCATGGGTTGATAGGCACTTGGGCTTCTTCCATGACTTAGCAATTATGAATTGGGTTGCAATAAACATTCTGGTGTAAATATCTTTGTTATAAAGTGATTTTTGTTCTTCTGGATACATACCTAGTAGAGGAATTGCAGGATCGAATGGCCAGTCTATTTTTAGATCCCTAAGTGTTCTCCAAACATCTTTCCAAAAGGAACTTATTAGTTGGCATTCTCACCAGGAGTACAGAAGTGTTCTCTTTTCTCCACATCCTTGCCAACATCTATAATTTTGGGATTTTGTGATGTGGGCTAATCTTACTAGAGTTAGATGATATCTCAAAGCAATTTTGATTTGTGTTTCTCTGATGATTAAGGATGATGAGCATTTTTTCATATGTCTGTGGGCCATGCACCTGTCTTCTTCAGAGAAGTTTCTGTTGAAGACCCCTACCCACCCTGAGCTGGGATCACTTGTTCTTTTCTTGTTAATATGTTTGAGTTCTCTGTGGATTCTGGTTATTAAACCTTTGTTAGAGACATAAACCTTTGTTGGAGACATATCTTCTTCCATTCTGAGGGCTGTCTGCTTCCTTTACTTACTGTGTTCTTGGCTGTGCAGAAGATTTTTATTGATCAGATCCCAATAATATATTTTTGGTGTTGCTTCAATTGCCTGGGGGGGTCCTCCTCATTAAATATTCTCCCAGGCCTATTTCTTCAAGTGTTTTCCCTGCACTTTCTACTAGTGTTTTTATAGTTTCATGTCTTAAGTTTAAATCTTTAATCCAGTGAGAGTCTATCATAGAAATGGTGAAAAGTGTGGGTCCAGTTTCAGTCTTCTACAGGTCACTAGCCAGTTCACCCAGCACCATTTGTTAAATAGGGAGTCTTTTCCCCATTGAATTTTTTTAAATTGGCTTATCGAAGATCAAATAATGGTAAGTAGCTGGGTTCATCTCTTGGTTTTGTATTCTGTTCCATACATCTACCTCTCTGTTTTTGTGCCAGTACCACACTGTTTTGATCAGTACTGATCTATAGTTTAATCTGACTTCTGGTAGCATGATTCCTCCTGATTTGTTTTTATTTCTGAGTAATTTCTTGGCTAATCAAGGTTTTTTCTGATTCCATATAAAACTAAGTATTATTTTTTTCAAGATCTTTAAAGTATGACTATGGTACTTTAATAGGGTTTGCATTAAAATTGTATATTGCTTTGGGTAGTATGGACATTTTAACCATGTTGATTCTTCCCAGCCATGAGCATGGTATGTTTTTCTATTTGTTAATATCTTCAGCTATTTCTTTTCTCAGAGTTTCATAGTTCCCTTTACAGAGATCTTTCATGTCCTTTGTCAGGTAACCTCCCAAATATTTCAAATTCCTTGGCACTACTGTGAATGGAATAGAGTCCTTGACTGTTTTTTTCAGCATGTTGAAAAAGGTTTACCTTAGCCAAAGGTTTATCTATTTTATTGACCTTTTCAAAAAACCAACTTTTTGATTTATTGATTTGTTGTATAATCCTTTTTTTTCAATTTCATTTAATTCTGCTCTAATTTTCATTATTTCTTTTCTTCTGCTGGGTTTGGGATTGGAATGTTCTTCTTTTCCACTTGCAACTTAATGGGACATTTGGGATGTACTATTAAGTTGTTAACTTCTTCTCTTTCTGTTCTCTTGAGAAAAGGCTTGCAGTGCTATAAATTTCTCTCTTAGGACTGCCTTTGTGGTGTCCCAGAGGTTCTGATAATTCATGTCTTCATTATCATTTTGTTCCAAAAATTTAGTAATTTCCTTCTTAATCTCATCTATGACCCAGCTATCATTCAGCATAAGGTTATTCAGCTTCTATGTTTTTGTATGTGTATGCAGATTCCTGTTGTTGCTGAGTTCAACTTTTATTCCATGATGGTCTAAGAAGATGCAAGGAATAATTTCTATTCTTTTAAATTTACTGAGTTTAGAATTATGACCTAAGATGTGATCAATTTTGGATGATGATCCATGGGCTGATGAGAAGAATGTGTATTCAGTTTTGTTAGGATGAAATGTTCTGTAGATGTCTGTTGGATGCCAATGTTGAATGGTTAAGTTTAAGTTTAAAATTTCTTTGCTTAGCTTCTTTCTGGAGGATCTATCCAACAGTGCCAAAGGAGTGTTAAAATCTCCAACAATTATGGTGCTGGAGCAAGTCAAGTTTCTCATGTCTGTTAGATTCTCTCTCATAATTTGAGGCACATTCTGGTTGGGTGCATAAATGTTAGCAATTGAAATCTCGTGTTGAGTGCTACCCTTAACAAATATGAAGTGACCATCCTTATCTTCCCTTGATTTTGTTGGTTTAAAGCCTATTGTATCTGCAAATAAAATTGCAACCCCTGCTTTTTTTCTTATTTCCATTTGCCTGGAATATAGATGACCATCACTTCATACTGAGTCTATATTTATCTTTTAAGGTAAGGTAAAATTCTTGTATTCAACAGATATCTGGCCTGAGTTTTTGTATCTAGTCAGCCAATCTGTGCCTTTTTAGAGGGCAATTTAAGACATCCACAGTCACTGAGCATATTGATAAGCCTGGTAGAATTTTGGGTATTGAGTTTTTTGAAAGTCCAGTGGACATTTTTAATCCTTTCGCCACTGTGGAAGTTGGAATTTGATCAAATGTTTCTGAGTAAGTTTACTTTTCTGGTGGAGGATTGCACTGGTTATTATGGAGTATAGGTCTGAGAATATCATGGAAAGCTGGTTTAGTTATGGCAAATTTCTTCAACATGTGCATGTCATTAAAGTATTTAATTTCTCTATTATAAATGAAACTCAGTTTAGCTGGATACAGGATCCTGGGTTAAAACTTATTTTGTTTTAGAAGATTGAAAGTCAATGACCACCCTCTTCTAGCTTGAAAGAAGAAGAGAGAAAGAGATTATCAGAGAGATCTGCAGTCATTCTAATATTCTTCCCCTTGTAGGTTAAGGTTTTCTTATGTGTGGGTGCTTTCACAACCTTCTCCTTCATATTAACTTTAGTGAAGTTAATTAGATGTGCCAGGGGGATGTCTTAATTGGGTTGAGTTGTGCTGGTGTTCTGAAACTGTCTCCTATCTCAATTTCAGAATCTCTTGGCAAGTGTTCAAAGTTCTCCTTCATAATCTCATAACCTCTGTGTCTTGAGAAGCAACCTCACAGCCTTCAGGAATTCCCATAAGGCAAATATTAGTTTTCTTTGAATTATCTCAGAGCTATCTGAGAGAATGATCCATTTTTGTTCTTCATTTCACTTCCTCTTTGAGCATTTGATAGTGTTCAAAAGCTTT
>CAUYQV010175244.1:0-53432 GCA_963574575.1 Galagoides demidoff
CTGTGGTCCCAGCTACTTGGGAGGCGGAGGCAGGAGACTCGCTTGAGCCCAGGAGTTGGAGGTTGCTATGAGCTGTGATGCCATGGCACTCTACCCAGGGGGATAGCTTGAGGCTCCGTCTCAAAAAAAAACAAACAAACAAACAAAAAAATTAAATTTGTAAACGACCACAGAGAAATAAGTTTTACCTCATACAGTGAAGTTGACAAGTAGATGAAGACAATGGAGTCCTAAGGATCAAGTACTATGCTGTGGAATTAACAGACTGGAGCACAGCAACAAGTAGTTGGTATACAAGTGCCTATGTCATAAATGATACAAAAGTAAAAGGAAAGGATCTCAGATTCTGGCCCAAAGCCATAGAAACAAAGAAAGTTGCAAGTAAGGATCAAAGATGCAAATGTCTAGTCATAACGTATTTCTAGTCTCAACATTTGACAACAGTACCATTGGGTGCCTTAATGCTGCACTCCCTAACTTGATCAGTCCACTAGTCTAAGAGTCTCATAATACCAACATAGACATAATACTTAAATGTATGTGTTCCAGTGACCACTCAGGACAGCTACAACTATGTTTTTTGCTTGCTTCCCTGCTTTAACACTCAAAAGTCTTGCACGCAGCATTATATGTTTTGAGTGAATATGTTGTTTCCTACTGCTAGTTTTTAACCCTCTTCCTCCTCCTCCTCTTGATTTTGTAAAATTGAAATACTACTTGTGTAGCACGAAGGCTGTCCAGAAAATATCTGGTGATGTAATATGAAAAATAGAGACATATGTGGCTAGATGCTTTCTGGACAGCCCTCATAAATTTAACTCATTTTATCTTCAAACCAGGCTTATTAATTAAATGTGATTCACGAATAAGGAAATGAAGACAAGAGAGGCTTGTTGGCCCAAAATTGTCATGGTCGTACATAACTAATTTGTGGCTCAATCAACATAAGAACTCGCTATGCAAGATTATCACTGTATGATCTAGAACAAGTCCTTTTATATAGTGTAACCTCAATTTCTCATTTTAAAATATAGATAATAGTACCTAATTTAGAGTCTTACATAAATATTCGATAAGCTAATGGATGCGTGGCACGGCATATTCACTAAATATTATTTCCCTTCCTAAGGTCAAATGTGTTTGTTAATGTCAAGTTTAACAAATTAAATATATATTTTTGTTGCAGGAGTCCCCGGAGCCTTTATGAGACAAACAGATTATGTACCATTTCTCCAAACAACCATTTTTTCCTCAAGGGATATCTATTATTAATATTTTGTGGAATGCTAATATTCTACAGGACACATTTTAGGAACCCTGGTGCAGACCATAAAACACTTTGGTGATTATGTGAAATAGATCATTTCAATACGAGTATTAAATCACTGGTTTAAATGTCCTGTTCCGATGACCCTAATGACCTTTCTGAAATAACCCAAAATATCTAAAACATAGAAAAATCACAATTACTTGAAAAGGGAGCCCTAAGTTTGCTGAGACAGACACTGGAGTAGGTCTATTTTATTGTAGTCTATGTGAAGGCTGGGTACCTTGTATGATTATTTTTATGTCTGAAGTAAAAATAGAGGATGGTTTCAAAAGAAGAAAAGTTCTTAGTGATTCTGCCCATTTTTGGCCAATGTGCTAGCTACATCACCTTTTCTATGGTTTACTATTATATGGGTCAAATCTTTAGGATAGTTAAGAGAAAAAGAAGCACACAGGAGGCTTTTTCTTTTTCTATTTTAGAAAACTGGAATCCTGTATGTTACAAGGTACGAACTCTTGTTCATTCAATAAGGTATTGGCTATTAAAACTATGCTCCAACGTGTAGGAACTGTGACCCACATACGTGTTAATCAAGCCAACAAATATTCAATACCCGATTCTGTGTTCAGCAGTGCAGTTTGTGAGCAAACATACTTGAGCAACTTACAATCTTGTAGGTGAAACAAAACATACATGGAAAAAGAGAGGAGGGGGTAGGAATAATATCCAAGAGTACATGACGAAGAGCTAGATCTTGAGGTACAAAGTTTAATTGCAATATGAACCCAGAAAAAGATCATTGAGCATCACGGCCTGGAGTTGGCACTTAAACTAGACCTTGAAAGCCTGTAAGAGATTGTCACAGGGCTGCTGTAATCAAAGCCAGTTCCATCACCCCCTACTGTGCACCAACTGTCAAGGGAGTGTTAGGGCCACCCTTTTCTTTCGGGAATAATAGAGGAAATGCAGAGATTTTTGCTTCTTTGCCTCTCCTTTCTGCGATGAATAGTTGTATCAGTTAAAGCTCTTCAAAACCAGTAGTTCTTACCCCAAGTCAGGGTGAGGATCTGACTGCTTGTCTGACCAATAAAGAAACCGACAAAAAAATACCAGCCATAACAACAATGTAAGGGTTAGAGCTGCATAAGAACAATTCAGCATTAAGAGAATCTACATGAGCTTGTGTGAAAAGACAAGTGCTATTTTCTGCTTGAGTCTGTGACTGGTAGAGAATCACTCAACCCTATGATTGTATTATTTATACAGAACTCACTAGGGCACCATCTGGTGCTAAGCTAACCGCAAAAACAGGAAAATCAAACCCAAAGCCAATTGTCTTCATTGGAGTTCTCACTAATGACCTGTTCCTTGCCAATATTCCAACTGATCACATTCTAGTTTGAAACAGGAAAAGACATTTAATGTTTTAGAGGGAGGTCTTAAAGGGAATTTAGTTAGACATATCCTTGAAAAGATTCGGTACCTATCTAGATCTTCTCAGTTGAAAGGGCACTGCCCCTATTTCAGGTCTTATTACATCTTATTAAGTTGTCAGATCAAGTTCATAATGTCCCATCTCAGTACCCAGTCACCAACAGATAAGGGTTAGAGGTGATCTTGCAAGATTATGTCCTGGAGATGGATACTTAAGCCAAAACTGTGAGGAAAATTCTGCTAAAGTATAAAAAACAAACTAACAAATATCCATGCTGAAAATTATTCCTGTCACTAACTACTTTAAAATCCCACATTTTTAATCTCAATAAGTTATTGTCTTTGAGGTAGCAGATTCAACACTGCAAATATATTTTCCTTTGCAGTCAAATTATTTTTTTATTTTTTTGCAGTTTTTGGCTAGGCTGGGTTTGAACCCACCACCTCCAGCATATGGGGCCCGGCGCCCTACTCCTTTGAGCCACAGGCGCCACCCTGTGGTCGAAATTTTTATAACTATAATGTAAAAGGTAGGTGTGTGTTTAATTCATATACTCCTAATTTAAAAAAACCCAATTATAAAAATGTCCCTTTTCAGTTCTTACTGGCTTTTCCTAGATTCTCTCTGACCTAATAATTTTCTTTTTGACGGAAATATTGTAAAATGGTACCCTAAATTAAGTTGCTGTCAATATTATAAATTCATCAGGATAGCTGTGTACATTGTTAACCTCTTTTGTTTGCATTTGGAACTAACATTGCAAGTCTCAATGGCACCTCAGTGCATAATCAGGTGCCTTGGTTTCCATGCTGGTGTCTAGAGTTCTCTTTGACTCATGGTATGATTTTTCTAATTTTTAAGGTTCTATTTTATTAAAACCTTTTAGATATTTTGAAAATTCTAAGATACAGCTTAGGATTACTCCACTAAGCCTACTAGAATAAGGAAGATTTATGTAAGAGTGAGTCCATGAAACATCTTTTCATAACTCAACCATCTGATTTCCAGAATTATAGAGGAAAATCCTTGTTTAATGTAAAATTAAGACTTAACTAGTCAAAACTAGGTTGTAATACACATTTCAAAATACCAATAAATCAGCAATTTTAATTAAGAAAGTTCATTTGTGTTACCACAAGGGATGTTAAAGAAAGAGAAGGTAGGCTTTGGAGTCATCTAGGTTTGACTCTTGACTATGCCACTTATCAGCTTTGTCCCTTGAGTAAGGTACTTAACCTCTTTTAGGGGTCAGTGGTATCCTCTCATCTGTAAAAAAGGGCTTTGTCCCTACTCCTAATATTTTTTGTGGAAAGTAAATGGGATCATATTCAGAAAAATCTTCCCACAGTTTCAGGGACATTGTAGGTCTATAAATAAGAGTCCAATACTTTTTTCACAGTTACTCCCCCAAATCATCCTTAATTCTGCAAAAGGGATGTGATTTACATGTAGCCCACCAGTGATTACAAAAGCTTAAGGAAACTGAGATCTGTCTCTAACTCCATCCCTTCAATTTATGACATTGTCAGATGCCCTTCACAAACTTCCAGCCCTCCTTGGCTCTCATCTGTCACTGTATAACTGCAGTCTACTCTTCATAAATAACAGCTACTTCTTCCATTTAAAAGGTCCAGTTCCTTCCATTGCCTACCATATCTCATGACACATAAAAGGAAACGTCCAAGTCCAATTTCCTCACATTAAATAAAAAAATTACATTATTAAACAAAGTACTTACTATCAGCAAACAGAATATTCACAATTGAATGACTTAATCTAGAGCCACACCAAGGATGAAATAACTAGAAAGAGAAAAAGTAGACATGGAAATGCATTTCTAAAAAACTGCATTTTAGGTACAGGAAAACTAAACACAACAAACAATTGGAATAATTAATAGTTGCTTTCTAGCAACATCTATGAACTAACCTTAACTAATTCATTTTTTCTGTCTGTAGCAATGACAAGAAACTATATTATTCATCTTCAGCAACTAAACTACAAACAAAAATCCTGTTGGCTCTATTTCTAACATATTCACCACATTCATTTATTTAACTACATTTGGTATAAAGAAAACATTTTCTGGGAATGTTTTCCCTTTTTTTCTGTGTGTAGATATTTACTTCTTATGGGAATTTCATATGAAATGTACAAGAACGCAATGTTTAGTCTTTTGTGATTCACTTCTTTCACAGAGCATGACGTTTCTAAAGTTCAGCCCTGTTGTAGCATGTATCAATCTATCATTCCTTTTTTGGTATTTTTTATTTCAAAATACTAAAGTGGTACAAATGTTCTTCTTACGTGGATACACTATATAATGCTAAAGTCAAGCCTTTCAGTGTTTCCATCACTTGGATAGTGTTCACTGTACCCATTAGGTAAGTTTTTATCTCTCACTTCCATTCTATCCTCCCCACTTCTTAGTTTCCAATATCCTTTGTCTTTTCATGCCCATGTGTACCCATTATTGAGCTCCCATTTATTAGTGAGAACATGTAGTGATTACTTTTACATTCTTGAGAAACTTCACTTAGGATAATGAACTCCAGTCCCATCCATGTTGCTACAAAAGACATTATTTCATTCCTTTTCATGGCTATGAAGTACTCCATGCTGTGTGTATGTGTTTTCTGTTTGTATATATTTATTTCTTATGGGAATTTCATATGAAATGTAAAGTCTCACAATGTTGCTGTACACACACACACACACACACACACACTACACAATTTTGTTAATCCACTCATGACTTGATGGACACTTAGGTTGATTCCGCATCTTGTGATTGTGAACTGTGCTGCAAAAAACATTCAAGTGCAGGGAGTCTTCTTGATAAAATGATTTCTTTTCTAATGGGTAGGTCCACTTTCTGTTTTTTCTATTTCTGTGGTATCAGCTGTAATGTCTCCTTTTTCATTTCTGGTTGAGATTATTTGAGTCCTTTCTCTTTTATTTCTCATTAATTTTTCTAGTGGTATATTGATTTTGTTTACCTTTTCAAAGAACCAACTTTCCCCCATTAATCCATTGTATTATTTTTCTTTATTTCCGTTTCAGTTTCATTTAATTTGGCTCTGAGCTTTGTTATTTCTTTTCTTCTGCTGGCTTTGGGTTTGATTCCTGGGGGCATGTTCTATGCTCTCAGTTTCATAATCTTTAACACAGAATAAAACATATCTTGTAGGGTTGGCTTGATGATGAAATTAGACCACATATGGGACAATGTTTGTGAACTACAGAGAACAATACAAATGGAAGAGGTTATTTTTGACAATAGGAAGGCAGTTTGGTGCACACGTAATTTGGAACTAGAAAATTCTGCAGGCAACTGTATTCCACTGTGGGGGAATCCCAAAATAGCAGAAACTTTTCTTTCTAAGGACTCAAAGCCAGTGAACAGTCTCTCTCCTTTGGACCAAATCGGAGGAATGTGGAAATCCTAGATCCTAGTTCACCTTCTTCAAAATTCCTCACAGACACCAAAAACTTCCATCACCCTAACACTTCTCATGAAGAACCTGTTGAAATCAATGATAATGCAGCAATCTCCCATGAATTCCCTCTGAGATGGATTCTTTCCTGGGGACATTTCCCCACCATGGCAGCTACACCCTCATGCATCTGTCTGAGGAATGTTGCTGCAAGAAATTATACTGACCTACACCAGGAAGATTTATGTGCGCTTTCATTTTGGGGGGAGTCTTATTTTTCAGGTTTTTTTTTTTTGGCCGGGGCTGGGTTTGAACACGCCATCCCAGTATAGGGGGCCAGTGCCCTACTTCTTGAGCCACAGGTTCCACCCTTTGGAGGGAGTCTTTATCTGACCTGACACCAAAATTGTGGATATGTTCCTCTGCTGAGAACAACAAAGAATTCCCACTCAGAGCCAGTGCAGGGAGATGTGAAACTGGGGAGGGGTATTGGCAACAGAAAAAGGATGGTTCTAAACCGCTAGAGAGCTAATCAGTTCTCTGGGCCAGTGAAACCCAGGCATCATTCCCTATCGAAGAAGCAGGCCACTAAGAAACAAGAGGTTTCTGAGGCCAATTTCAGAAGCTAGAGTGCTAAACCCACCAAGGACTTCTCACTGCCTTTGGAATCAAATCCAAGCTTCGTATCATGACCCATGAGGGCCTGAATGATCTCAACTTTGCTTGCTTTTTTAAGTTCAAATTATATATTCACGCCTGTCCTACCTCACCACACTCCATGCACATTGGCTTTCTTTCTATTCCTTAGACCTATCCACTCATTCCAAGGGTGGAGCCTTTGCACCTGCCATTGTTCCTTCTGTCTGGGACCCTTTTATCCCCTATAATTCCCTGGCTGACTTTTTCCCATCACTCACCTTTTGACTCATATGTCACCTTGGAAAGACCTTCTTTGATGACAATCTTAATGTTTCTAAGTTTTCCACAATCACCACTACCAAGTCACTCTAATTATCTTGTTTTATTGTCTTCACATGAATTACTATTTGAAACTATCTACTTTACTTATAAGAATTAATTTACATATTATCTGTCTTCACCATTATAGAAATTATGGAGAAGTTCCTTGCTGGCTTTACAAACCACTACAGTTCTAATGCCTAGTATACTACCTGACACACAGCAGGTGCTGGATACATGATTGTGAAATTTTGAATGATTTAATGCATATGTAGGAATATAAGAAATGGTGATTTGTAAAACTATTTGGAATATTAATAAATGAACAACCTTTAATGTGATGCAAAGTACCACTGAGGGTAAAAATGTCTAATTTATAAGATGTGTTATAAGATTAGTAGAAATAGGAGAAAGGGAAAGGTCACAGAAATGCCAATTAGTTAAAAGTCTGCTGACATAATTCTGTAGCTACTCCAGAAAGAATGACACTTAAAACACTAGCTTGAGCAGCAATGCCACAGTGCAACTCCACACTTTACAAATAGGCTTAGCACTAGTTCAGTCTTAATTTCTAAATATTACTGTCGTAGATTGGGTCATGGTCCTACATTTAGTTAATCCGAGGTTAAAGATTCGCATGGTTGGATATACTAATTCAGAGTAATCAAGTATTGATTTTGTCTTTTAGCAACAATGAAATAACAACACATGGCTTTTATTCAGTGCCCTGTGTCTTCTCAAATTCTGAATCAGTGAATAGTTCATTTAAAAAGTTGTATTGTAATGTATAGTTGAAATATTATTCCTAAATTTAAAAAATAAATAAAAACTCAGTTTGTTATTTACTATAATTGGAAGTTTCCTTCATCATGTGAAAGTGTAAATTGAAGGATTTCTCTCTGCTTCCACCAAATTCCAGCAACACCAAGCCTGAGAATATTTACTTAATAAAACATATTTATACACATTGACACAACTATATTGCAGCATTTAAATGGGGGAAATAGCCCAGACCTTGAGCAGTAGGCACTCTCGTCTTGCCTCCGTTGCTCCTAATGTATAGCTCTTACGTCAATTCCTAGCTGACAATTCAAAACCTCTCACTAGACGTCTTTCAGACTTCCATCCCTAACACCATCCCATGCTCTGGGACAACCCAATGAAGTAAATTCTCACTATGCACAAGTTCTCTTTTACCTATATACAATTTTTTCTATAATGATATCTCCTAATATTGCCATGCTGATGGTTCTAGGTATGCATGTCTGGTTCTGACCCTTCAACCTGTATTTATAACTGTCTAGTACCTACCCCCAGTTCAGTGCAGATCTTGAAGTTCACTAAACATCCAGATCAACATTCATTAATGCTTAGCGCCATTATCACCCTTCCTTTCTCAAATTCCCTATCCCTGTTAATGAAATTACCGCATCCCCCAAGCCACATCTTACAAGCTAAAACCCTTAAAGGCACCCTGCATGCTTCATTCTGTTTTAGCCTCTAGTACCAAACAAGTTACCAAGCCACATAAGTACTATCTTTCTATCTCATAGAAGGCTTTATAATTGAATTCCTCTTCTCTCTCTCTACTTCACCACTAGAAACATCTCATTCACTAATGTTCATGGACTCTGCAGTCCTAGAGACCTAGGTTTGAGTTTTGGCCCTGTCATTTTCATTTGGTGATTTGTGATATTTATTAATCTTTGCCTTAATTTCTTCATTTTGTGAAATGGGGATAATAATATTCCTTATACTTCTTTTTTTTAGCTAAGTATTTTTATTATGTCATATATGCTCAAACTTTTGTTAAAATGCTTGAAACTGCTAGAGTTCTGCACCCATGGACTATTGTAGCGAGATATGTATGTGTATATGTGTGTGTGTATATATATATTATTAAATCATAGCTGTGTACATTGATGCAATAATGAGGTACAATGTGCTGGTACAATTTGAAATGCTTTCATCAAAATTGGTTAACATAGCCTTCACCGCATTTTCTTAGTTATGGACATTTATATTCTACACCTAGTAAATTTCACATGTACCCTTGTAAGATGCACCATAGGTGTGGTCCCACCAATTACCCTCCCTCCACCCCTCCTTCCTCCTCCTTTTGCCTCCCTCTCTCCTTTCCCCTTCTTCTTGGGCTATAATTGGGGGTTATAGCTTTCATAAGAGGCTATAAATGGGTTTCATAGTAAGACTGCGTACATTGGATACTTTTTCTTCCATTCTTGAGACACTTAGCTAAGAAGAATATGTTCCAGCTCCATCCATGTAAACATGTAAGAGGTAAAGTCTCCATCTTTCTTAAAAGCTGTATAATATTCCATGGTGCTCTTATGGTTGATTTCTAAAAAGTGGTAACACATATACAACACTTTGTATAGTGCCTAGAACATATCAGATGATTAGTAAATGATAATTATAATTTTTGTTATAATATAATCTCCAAATTGGCTCATTGCCCCAATTATCATTATTTTCCACTTCCTCCCCATACTGCGCTAAAGCCTCATTAGACTTTGTGTGCTTCCCAAACACACCACACCCTTGCCTGCTTCTTTGCCTTTGTATCTTCTGCTCCCCCTATCTCAAATGTCCTCCCTCTCTTACTATTACTCAGTGTTTGCCTCAAAATGTCACATATTACAAATTTCCAGTCAAATGTTATCCTCTTAATGATTGTGTACATCAACATGTCATACTTCCTCTGTGTTTCTATGGGATACACACACACACACACATATACAGAGAGACATATGCAGGCACACATACACCTGGATGCAAAAATGTGGAGTGCAGATTGTGAGGTGGCAGAACCCCCACAGCTCCAGAACTGAGTTCAAGAAACAACCCCCAACTGCTTCTCCTCTTCCTAAAAACAACAATAGTCCTTTCTCCTTGCAACCTCTGCCAGAGTCATGTAGCTTCTGTGTACTTTCCTATCTTTTGCCTAACAGTACACAGCCTTCTCACTCTAAAGTTAATCTTTACCCCATGTATTAGATTAACATCATTAAGAATATTGCTTATTATAAAACTTCCTTTACTTACCCAGTTATTTTCCCTCAACCTTGTAAAATGAAAATATTCCCATTCGCTTTCTTTGCTGATTTGCAACATTTTGTGTAGGTACTATATAAATAAAGCTATTCACATGGTTCTGTGCTAGCTACAGTCATCATCTGTGCCAGACCTCCCCATCCCATCTCTTTGTCTTTCATACAATCTATATCTCTTCCTTGATTTATTTTCTCCATTCCCCTCCATTCCCTCCTCTGGTTTGTTTACTCTTCGTTCTGGTTCGTGAAACATCACATCATATTATAGTTTGTTACACATATTTATTTTCATGTCTATTTCCTCCTTATGATTAACTAATTGAAGAGAAGTTCACAACAGTCCTCCTTCCCAGGATAATGTCTTACATAGAGTTGGGGCTCGGTAACTGGTCTTTTAAAGAAACATTTCCTGCCTAAAATAATCTAGGCAGACTTCATGGAAGTATATTTTACTGGGGGATGTCAAGAGAAAAACATAAGTATTTTTTCCCTGATCCTGTCCCCCCATATCTATGGTGGCCCCACATCACATCACCAGCCTTCCTCCAAATCAAACCTCTCTCTATCCTTAAATAACAAACCTTCAGTCCTATTAAAGAAACATTGGTGCTGATTAGGCTTGTATTAAATGTTAATGTAGTGTGGTAGAGAGGACATAGTTCAATTCAGATTATGGAAGACTTTGAATATTAGCCTAAGAAGATAAAACTTTACCCCATAGGTGAAAGGGATCCATTGGAAATTGACAGTACACACAGGATGCAAAAGGTATTTTTACAAGATTCTTATGGCTGTATTAGGTAGGATAGTTTGGATTAAAGAAGTACAAGAAAAAAAAAAGAAGTACAAGAAGCATAGGTGTTTACTGAATAATCAAGTTAAACTGTATGGGAAAGAAAAGAAGAAAGAAACTAACATTTATAGGCACATACATCTATGTGCTGGCCACTCCAATAAACACAATGAGAAAATGTAAATGGTGTCCCAAACAACATGATACAGGACAGGTGGTTCCCCAGCCAGCTCAGTGGAGCTGAGCAGCAGACCTGCCACCTCCGCCTTGGTGGTGTTGGTGTGGTGGCATCCATTGGAGGAAAGGGAGGGGGCCTGCCAGAGGCTCCAACAGCCAGAGGGGCCGGAAAATTGCCAGGGAGACACCAGCACCTTAGTGTCTCCTTCCCTTTGCACTTATGTCAGAAGAGGGAATCCCCATTTCCCATGCCTAGGTCAATTTCATATAAGTATCCTAGGCCTCAATTCCATGAATGCACTGTGTCCATTCATTAATATATTCATTCACCTTGCCCCACAGGAAGGGACAGTATCCATACATTAATGCACTTATTCACCTTTTCCCAGGGGAAAGGACTGTATCCATTCATTAATGCACTCATTCATCTTGCCCCAGCCAAAGAGACTGTATCCATTCATTTGTTACCAAGTCCTGCCCTCATGTAACCACAAGGAACTCATGTGACTATATATATCCCTGGACAAAGAGCCCAGAGAGAGACAGCTTTTTTTCTCCAACTTGGGTTTTTTTGTCTCTGCTAGGAGCTGCAGTGCTTTTGTATTTTTTTCTGTAAAGTATATCTCATCTTACCACTTGTGGTCCATGGATTCATTCTTCAAATCACTGAGACCAAGAACCTACTAAAGACGAAATCTTGGTATCAAAAATACATACAAATTTTTTCAATCCAGATTCAGTACGATAGTCGTGAAGGTAAAGAGTGACCAGGGTACTTTCAAGGGGGCCAGAAAACGAAGAAAATATTTAAGTGAGACGATAACAATAATATTGACAATTGTAAACATTCATTGAAAGCTTGTCTATGCGCTAAGTATTGAGTTAAAAAGTTAATATTCATCATCTTACACTATCCTCATAACAACCCTAGAAGGTAGGTATCATTTATCTGCATGTCACAGATAAAGAAGCAATGAAAAAAGGTTGAATAACTTGCTAAAAAACACAATTAGTAAGAAGAGGGATGGGGTTTCAGATAGGCAATCTAGCCATAGAGTCCATACATTTAATGATGGTACTATAGTGCATAAAACTGGTAATATCTAGCCACTGAACTTGAGGTGCAAGAGAAAGAAAAAGGAATCAACAATAACTCCAAGTTTTCAAATATGGAGTAGACTAATAGTATGAATGACGAAAGTATTTATTTTATGATTTATTCCACCTGATGGATAACAAATGAATTTGAGAGGTACCAGTTTAGGTATGACTTTCTTTGTGAAGTGCCTGAATACACCCATTAGTTAGCTACTTCCATAATAACCCAACTTTACCACTATTATGTAATTAGTTAGACCATACAGTAACTTTGTTTACATTTATATCTTTTATATTAGACTATAAACTCATCTTTCTATAGCAGGTATTAGCAACATGTTTGTCTAATGATATTTTGAGAGAGAGAGAGGAGCTGTTTAGTTTCATATATGCTTAAATTTACAACCTTTTATATGTGGAAATATCTGGCAAAAAGTAGGTAATACAGAACTAGAGTTTTATAAAATATTAGGTTGGAGACGTGGGCTTGTGAGTTTCTATAAAAGGGCCTGTGGCTAAAGCTATTAATGTCAAAGAGACTTCTAAAGGAGGAGAACTATTTTTATAGTCTTTATGTCAATAAGTCAGTGAACAAATAAAGTGTATAAGGCAGTATCAAACATTAGAAAACCAATCCTTAGGATAAAGTAAAAGACTCATTTGAAGATTCTCCTTGAAAATATATGCCCAGATCCTTAATGGACACTGATAACAAAAACTGGGGCAGAGGGAAACTTATATAAATTGGAATTACTCACCAGAACACCTTAAAATTTCTTATCAGAAAGCTTGCTGATGTCAACCAAAAATTAAACAAAACTCACAAAAACTCCTGCATAATATGTGCTCTCTCTTCTCTCTTGATATTTAATTTCAAAAGTTTTTTCTAATAGGTAGGCATAAATTTAACAAAAGAAATGACCTGTATACTGGAAATAAGAACATATTGTTGAGGAAAACTAAAGATCTGAATAAATGGAGAGATACCATTTTCATGGATTGGAAGGCTCAAGTTGTAAGCTGAGAATTTCTATCAATTTTCTTCAAAACTGATAAATTTTTAAATTGATAAATTCTAAGCAAAACCAGTCAATATCCCATCAGGCTCCTGTAGTAGAAATTGACAAGCTGACTGTAAAAATTATATGAAAATATGAAAAACCTAGAGTAGCTTAAACAATGTTGAAAAAGAAGATCAAATTTAGAGGACTGATCTCAAGACTTATTATAAGCTATAATAATCAAAACAGTGTAGTATTAGAATAATTAAAGACACATGTAGATCAATGGAACAAAATAGGAGCTCAAAAACAGATACACATATATATGGTTAAATAATTTTTGAATAGAATTCAAAGGTAAAATTCAATTAGAAGAATAATGTTTTACTAAATGATGCTAACATAATTGGATAACCATTTGGAAAAACTATATCCCAACTCCTACCTCAAACCATATGCAAATATTACCTTAAAATGTATAGAGGCCTAAATGGAAAACTTAAACTAAAAAACTACCAGAGGAAAACACAGGAGAAAAATGTCATGATCTTGGAGTATGCAAGGACACATAGGACATAAAAAGCACTAACGCTTAAAGAAAAGTTAAGTGGAATTTCCTCAAGATTAAAAGTTTGGGGCCATTCAGCAAACAAAAAGGCAATACATAAAAATGGTACCAAAATATATATATGCACAATTGAAGAAAGAAAAAACTGTATTAAAATTACAATACTCAAGTCTTATTTGACTTCTACAATTACAAGAAGTGCTCAAATGTGTCTCGTATTCATTTTTGCTATTGGCATATATTATTACAATTTTAATACAGTTTTTTTCCTTTCTTAAAATCTGTATACATTTTTTTTTGCACCCTCTGTATATCTGGAAAAATGCTTAAATCTAGAATATATAAAGTATTCTAATAACTCAATTATAAAAAGGCAAACGACCCAATTTTTAAAAATGGGCAAAAACTATACTTCATTGAAAGGTACCTAAATGGCCACTAAGCACATGAAAAGATTCTCCCCATTAGCCAGTGAAATGAAAACTAAAATCACAATGAAATACCAATATACATCCATTATGTCTAACATCAAGAATAATACCAAATGTCATACTGATATGGAAACAAAACAGACCCTTGTTCTGAGTGAAAGAAGTCATACAAAAAAATTAAATATTGTATTTTTCCACCAATATGAAACTCTGGAAAAGACAAATCTAATCTATAATGACAGACAGCAGAACAATGATTCCCTGAGGCCGGGGACAGTGAGGACTCACTGAGAAGAAGAGAATCTTAAGGGGTGGTGGTGATTTCATAAAAAAAAAATATATATATATATACACACACACACATACACATATGTATATATATACACACATTTGTTAACAAATGTATATAAAAGATATATATATACACACACATACACATATGTATATACATACACACACAATTGTCAACACTCAATGGATGCACTTAAAATGGCACTATTTTGTTAGACAATAATTATACATAAATAAAATTGATTTTTAAAAAATTGTTCTAGTTCTTTGCATTATTATTATTATTGCTTAATATTTTGATGCAGCAATCATCTGATCTCTTTACTGAATATATTTATCTTCATTCATTCTTTATGTGGTTTTTGTTTCTAGTCCTTATCTTAAACATTGTGATTGTTATTAAATTTTAAGCCTTTTTAATTTTGTAAAGGCAAAAAAAAAAGTGGAAACCTAATAAACACATGTATATGTAAAAAAGCTAGGCAAAAAAATTGTTCTAGTTCTCTCAAAAAATTTTTGTTCAAATTTTCTCACTTAAATTTAGGAGTTAAGTTGCAAAGTCAGTAGGGTAGTTGATTTAAAGTTTTATTTTATTTTTATCTAACAACATTGTACATATTTTTGGAGTAAAATGTGATGCTTTGATACATGTATATAATTGCATAATGATCAAATCAAGGTAATTAGCAAATCCATCACCTCATACATTTATTATTTCTTTGTGGTAAGAATAGTTACTTTTAAATTAAAAGGATGGTGTAAAAATATCATACCGCTTGTTTAGAAATATTGAAGTTTCCTAAATGCACACTTCACTCACTTGGGATCTCATAATTGACAATTTTGTCACTTACTGCTTTTTTACTTTTTCATGGTAATCGATCCAATGCCTTCTATTCACATTTTCTTCTGCATTATCCAAAGCAGAACATAAAGAGCAGCTGACCCAAGACAGGTTTTCTAATCTAATGTCCAATATGACTTGATAAGGGTGCTTTGACTCTAAGGTAAGAATTGTAGAATGCTTTCCAAGTTTGTTAATTAATAGCATCCCTAGACAAATATCTTCTTACTGCTGTGCCTGATTACTAAATCTCTCCGCTTCAAGGCAGCAGATGGCTTAAGTTCTCCCAGAATTAAAAAGGAAATAATCTAGAATTCCTTGTGATTCAAAAGACTAAATTTAATCAGGTTATCCTATTTTATAAGCTACAAATATCTGAGAAAATGAAGATGAGAAAAATGGAAATGAATGGTTGTTATCTTCTAATTGTGTGGGTGGTGTGTAATAGTCATTATAGTACCCGTTCATGACATAGTGCTGCCATAGTATTGGCAAGTCAGCCATCTTCCATCAGTCTTTCTTCATCATCTTTTCCTCAGGACAGCACTCTTCCTCTCTAGACTTAGACAACGATATAAATTGCAGGATACCTTAAGCAGTTTTCAATACTACTGCTTCAAAAGTCTGTCTGAATAACATAACCCTTTCCTAGCAATTTCATCTTAAGGTTTACTCAGAGAAAGAGATCTTGCTTAGATTAGCCTAGTCTATACTCATCCTGTGCACTAACAATATTTAAATCTCCCTGGCAACATTTTTTTTATTTCACTGTTTGGGATTCATTGAAGGTACAAAGAATCAGGTTACACTGATAGTGTTTATAAAATCAAGTCCCTCGTGTGATTGTATCATACTTCCAAGTGATATACCATACAGTGTGACCCCCCATCCTCCTCCCTCCTCCCCTCTTCCCGATCCCTCATTCCCCTACCCCCCCACCTTGTATTAGCTCATCTACTGTGCCTGGCAACATTTTAAAAACTCATTATTCTTTATAATCAATTCTATGTCAGCATGTCATGTAGTCCCCTCTAGGCTGGAAGCCTTCTAAAGGCAGAAATTACAATGTCTGTTTCTATTATATTTAAAAAGTATATTCCTTAAGATTTTAAGGTAGTGTCAATAATTATGCATTTTAGGTATACTTTAAGTATTATACAACTTTAAGTACACTTAAAAATTCATAATTATTGACACGACCTTGATATCTGCCTGTTGTATAAGGTATAGTGAATGTGATCCTATAAAGTATATCACCAGTCTGGTGGGTGGTACTCACAGCTATAACCCAAACAACTCAGGAGGATGAAGCAAAAGGATCAGAATCACTTGAGCCCAGGAGTCTAAGACCAGCCTAGGCAACATTTTAGAGACGACTCATCTCTATAAAAAGTAAAAAAAGATAGCCAGGTGTTGTGGCGGGCACCTGTAGTTCCAGCTACTCGGGAGGCTGAGGCAAGAGAATCGCCTAAGCCCAGGAGTAGGAGGTTGCTGTGAGCTGTGACGCTACAGCACTCTACCGAGGACAATAAAGTAAGACTCTGTCTCTAGAAAAAAAGAAAAATAAAGAAAAAGTATAAAAAGAAATAGCCAGGTATAGTAGGGTATGCTTGTAGGCCCAGCTGCTCAGAAGGCTGAGGCAAGAGGATCTCTTGAGCTCAGGAATTCAAGGCTGAAGTGAACTATGATCACACTACTGTACTCTAGCCTGGGCTTCAGAGAAAGACTTCCTTTCCAAAAATAATTATATCACCAGTTTGTCCCACGTTGTTCCTTCCTATTACCATTTTACTCATTCAAATATTTGTCTATTACTACATATATGTATCCTCAAATAGGTCAGTTGGAAAAGTAAGGCCTGTATTATACCCAAATCTCTCTCCTTATTGGTCACATCTTCCCTCTAATGGCATGAGTGAATTGTATTTTTTGCAGATGGTTTTTCCACTGTTTTTTCCAAAATGTTATTTTTGAATTGGAATTTTTAGCTCTCTAAACACATTTCTTAATGGATATATCTCAGTTTTTAGAATTTTTATTTGTTTTATAACACAGATTCCGAGAATAAAAACTAATCTCAAAAAAAAAGACACTGAGCCTCACCCCAACAGTCTCTTCCATGCTCAACCCCATCCCCACTCGCCAAGGAATACACAGACACAAACACAGCACCTTGAACTGCAGCACATCTATCTTCCGTTTGGTATTTTGATAAAGAATGAAGACAAGTATACAGAAAAGAAGAGGGTAGCTGATGTTTTGACAATGTGACAAGGTTTATATTCAGATCATTTTAAAATCAAGTCGTCTGTGAAAGAAACATCCTCATTCTATCTCTGAACCTCACTTTCATCCCTGATCTACATGCAAGAAAAATATGAGATGGAAAGAAGCTCAAAAAGGGGGCAAAGAGTGAAGTTGAGATTAGTCACCATCTGGCATCCACGTGACATGAAACTAAAAGCCACATGGGTACCACACATGATTTTCTCATAAAGGGATATCAGCCATAATTCATTTTGTTTGCTGAATGGTCGCTGTTTCAAATTATCTCATTTCTTAAAGCAATGGTTGTCATGCTTTGTTGTTGTTGTTGTTGCTGCTATTATCGAGACAGAGTCTCATTCTGTCACCCCAGCCTGTGTGCAGTGGCATCCTCATAGCTCACTGCAACCTCAAATTCGTGAGTTCAAGAGATCATCTTGTTTCAGCTTCATGAGTACCAGGAACTACAGGCGTGCATCACTATGCCCAGCTAATTTTCTGGTTTTAGTAGAGACAAGGTTCAAGCGATCCTCCCTCCTCAGCCTCCCAGAGTGCTAGGATTACAGGCATGAGCCAGTGTGCTCGGCCTGCCATGCTTATTTAATTGCTACTGAAATACAGATTTAGCAATGTAATTGTGGACTTTGACCCATTTTCTAATAGAAAATATTTTTTGCAAAGCTATTTTTTGGGGGTAAGCTTTGCTGGTTTTTCTAACCCCCTAAGAGACTGTGGATAGGGTATGATAATATTTCCTTTCACAATTTCTGTGGTAGTGCATATCCATTATGAAGTAACACTCTTTATACTGATGGGCTTTAGAGATAAACACATTCCTCACATCGGAGGTTAACTCAGTTGCAAATATTTTTAAAATAGTAGGGTTGTTACGACTATAAAATCAATACATTCTAATACATTTCAAGCAATACCAAAATGAGTAAAGTCTAAAGTCAAACAATCATGAGGTCTGGGGTACACAGGGATAGAACTAGGTTCAGAAATGCCTGTCATGATACACAATCCTTGGAAGAAACAAAAACAGTGGTTTTTAATTTGATAGAGCTATTTTGATGAGGTTATGTCAATAAGGCTCCATCAAAATAGTCTTGTCAAACAGTCATATCAAAATGCTCTGCTTTGAGAAGGAAACTTATAAAACACAAGAGGGAGTATATAGGGTAAGAGCTAGTGAGGGACGGATGGCTCTTGAGAGGTCTATATTATTTTGATCAATATTGGGGAAGCTATCACAGGAATCTGATAAGCACCTGAACTGTAATAGAGAGTTCGTTCATTTTTAAAATCAATTTCTAGGTCAGAGGATAAGACATTCCTAAATCATATTTCAAAAATGCTGAATACATGAACACATTAATTGATTCATAACAATTTGATACCTACTCATTGCCAGACACTGTTCATCACGCTTTCCATACATTGTATCACAGTAACTCCAGGAAGTAGTTATTATCTCAGTCCATAGACAAGAAAACTATGGGCTCAGGGAGATTACAGACCTACTATGGACTAAAACGTTATGATAGTTACTTTGCATGGACGTATTTGGTGAAGAAATAGGAATTTATTTTGCCCTACTTCCTGGAATAGCAACCATTTCTAATAAACAATACAGTCATTTCCAAGCTTAACCTCTTCTTCCTGACATTCTTCAGGGGAAAAAAAAATTACCATTTGGATTGAAAGTTAAAAAAAACCCACTAAAATGCCATAAACATTCATAAATGATTAGTAAAAAAAAATAACAGGAATGCAATTATTTTCTAAGATTTCTACACACGTAGAATCATACAATTGCTTTCCAGGGTGATTGAGCTTTTCCTCCAGAAGGAATATGTCAATATTGAATCACAGCAAACTAATTGATTGCATTATGACCTAAAGCCAAAAGTATATTATACAACCGAATATACTTCAGCCCTCTTTTTAAAGAGCAATTTGCACCAGAATATCTTTAACAGCCCTTATACCCAGCAACAGATAGTTCAAATGAAGCCATATCATTTTTCCATTTTGGTAGTTGGCTTGTTTTATATATGAGGTTGTGAAAAATAGAAATCCCAGCTTTACAAACCATAATTTTATGAATGTGTGGGTGCAAATAACTTTAACTTTTTTTTTTCCATTAAATATTTGTGTAGACGGTTCTTAAATGAAGTCATTATGGTAATTTATAGAACAGCCTTAATATAGTCAACACAATTCTCTAAATTCTGATATCACTCATGCATTTAAACTAGTGTCTTAAAAAATAATTTAACAAACTAGATACACACTTTTACCACAATGAACAGTATTACACGGATTTAATGCATTTCAATTTAGCCACTATTATCAAACATATTTTGCACATTTATTTAAAAGCTTCGTAATGTATTAGTTAAAAACAGGCAGATGCACATTTGAATATTGGCTCTGCCACCGAGTAGCTGGTTTGACACTAGAGAAGCTACTTAACGTCTCTGAGGTTGGGTTTCTTTCTCCATAAAAATGGCAATAAAAATAACTTTACTGCACAATGTTTTTCTGAAGTTGCTGTTAAATACGTTTACATATGTGACAGTGCTTGGCCCAGAGAAGGCACTCAAGTGCATGGAAGTATCTTTCTCTTCTTAAAATACTACATGACTGATTTGGAATTTGGTGGTTCCAAGTATTCATTTAAAAAAGGCTTATCTCTGTGTTTTAATTTAACTTCCGCACATAAGCACCTAATTTCTCAATGTTGTTTAAATCACAATTACTGCAAAAAATACACTCCCTTATCTGTCGGTTATCATGAGATGTGATAATTTAGTGACATGCTTTGGGGATGGGACAAAAAACAATCAGGACTTTCTTAAAAATGACCATGAGTATGTATGTAGTTGAAGGATGGTAACAATAAAAACGAATATTGGGTCATTCGGTTCATCGTCTGGCTTTTCCATTGTTTAAACAGATAGATAAAATAATAATTATGCAAATCGCTTGGGTGTTGTGATGAGGAAATGAGATTATGAAGGAGCTTTATTACCAATTTATAAATGTGTCATAAAGTGCAAAGTCATTTTATTGCTTTTCTATTTTGAGCAACTGTCATATCAGTCATATGTGTTTTCTGCCATCCATGATGTACAAGTATGGATTTTCAGTATTTCTGACCAATTAACAAGCCATGTAAGTAAAGAAAAAATTTCTCATGTGTAAACTCAGAGTTTGGGAGAGGTTAAGGAAATTTTCAAAAACCCATTTTTAGCAAACAAGCCACTTGATTCATATATGTGTTTCTTACTGAACTGTAGACATCTTAGAGTGAAAATAACTTACCAGCCTCTTTTGACAGTTGGTGAATATTTCTGTCTGCAGTCTACAAATTAACCAGCGTTATGGCATAAAAGTGTTACTTGGTTTAAAGAACTGGGTCAAAATAGCCCTTAATTTTTATTTCAAAAAGACACTTAAAGGCCCTCAGAGTAAACAACAGTGTTAACGATGGCCTGTACAACTACAAACACATTTCTGCATCATTTGATCATATCATTGAAAAGGCTGGTCAAGATATTGTAAAAAATAAATGTGAAACTCATTATTACAGTGGAACGAGTGGATGTTGAATTGTACTGACTCATATCTAGAGAATTCTGGGTGAGAACAACAAATAAACTACCTTAAGTAAGTGTGTTCCTGTGATTCTGCCAAGAAATCAACACAGGACACATGACCTCATCACATTTGGCTAATAAAAGAGAAGCGAAGAAATAGCTTTAAACAAATATCCAATACCATCCCACATCATTTTACACCTAACCCAAATATGATTTTTTAAATTACTACTTACAAGTTATTCTTAAAACTCTTTGGAAGTCCAGTTCTACCAGTCACTAACCTTTTACACAAAGATCCCTACTAAAAATAACCTATCTCTTGCTATAATCGAGCCAGTACTACTCTTATCTGTCTCATGTTCAAATTTCAGGAAAACAAGGGACCAATATGATAGGTCCAAAATGTTAGTTGGCGTTTTACCTTTCTCTAGGAAAGAAGGCCAAGGCTTTAGATTTTTCACCTCCCCAGGAAGCAGATTCATGCTTTGCTACCCTGTCTTTGTCAGTGCACGCCAGAATGCTTTAACCCTCTCCAGGTGTTTCGTTACCGCCAAGTCTTAAATTTTCCCTTCACGGTGACCTTGGTGTGCTTATCTAATGGACAGCTCTACTGTTTTGAGCAGGTAGGTTCTTCCCACAGTGTAGTTAGTAACTTTAGTAGTATAGAATCAATACATTATTAGAATCATTTGACTCACTTTGGAGGAACTTGACATCCGTAGTCACAATTTTTCCTTTCCAACCAAGCAGAAACTTTAAAGCATATCAAAAGATAGCATTCAAATACTAGGGCTACAAATAAATAAATGCTATCATGAATATATATGCCAGTCCCAAAGCATTACTTTTTCTCCCCCCCATATTAAACCAAAATATATATTCTTAAATGGTTCAAACTGGCTGTTTCTAAACTTTTACTTTAATACACACTACGCCTTCAGAAATAATTATTCATAGAAAACTAATTTATGTGTAATGTGAGTCTAGGAGATTATCACACTTATCTTACCATTTATTTGAAAATACTTTATTCCAGGAAGACTCCTTCTGTGTCACATTTAATTGCCTTTGAAGCTCCTGCCATTTGAATCTGTCTTCTGGAACATGCATTTCATCATTATTTTTTAGCCTTGTTACATCAATCACCACAACCGCTATAGAAGATTTCTGGGCTGTGAAGTGATAATTTGTTCCAGTGGTATTAATGAGGCAAGCAGTGGTCTTGAGGGAGGTGACAGCCCATTGCTTTACAGACAGCACCAGATTAAGGTGCTGGACTATATACATGGCTTTACCCATGTACACTAGAGCTTTTGAAGCATTTTATAACTTCCCTTATCAAACTTAAGATAGAAGAGGAAACTCTAATATCTTGTCTACAATGTGCTAGGCACATCTAGTGACCAAGGGGGAAGCATTAATAGTGTTACTCAACTTACCATGAGTCACAGACACATCAGAGAAACTTTGTACTGCTCCCCATTTGAAGGCTCCCTGCTGCCTTCTAAGCTCTGAATTGGTCTATTTCCGTTACCATGGTTGTAATGGCATGTCCCTAGCCACAGAAGAGTCTAATTCCCTGAAGTGCAGCCAATGAAAACTTGCATTTCTGAGAATTAAGTCCCCAAACTAGGAATGCTGATTTGTTGTTGTTATAATACCATGCCCATGAATACCGCCTCTAGGAAGCAGTGCATCTGGAAACAACAGATGGTATATGTGGAAATGGGTTGCATGGAGTATTTTAATACCAACACATCTCTAATTCAGTTCTACAAGTCTGATTTCAATGTTTTCTCACATCATAGGGTGTTTCAGATTGCTAAGACAGGCCCCATCCATATTATTGTTACTATCAATGCTGCAAGATGAAAGACTAAAGTAATGCCATTGTCTGTGAACTCTTACTTGGCCATATATTTAATATGTTCATGCAACAGTCCTGACTTGGCTTTTAATAATGGAACAGGTCAGCCAGGCCCCCTTCCTTACTATCCCTGTATCATCAACCACAGAATGCAAATTTATTTTAAGTGAAAACAATCCCAAAGTGCTATTCTTTTTAATATACAAAGGAAACATTTAAGGTTTTTCAGACCTTATCTGAACAGTTTATACCCCAACTTACCTTTGAAAACTACCCGGACTGTTACAGTATTGGAGAAACTCAACTAAATATGGTAAGAGAACAGTTTTGCTAGAAAAATAATTCCTTCTTGTACTTCGAGAAGGCTGAATTAAATTATCTTTGGGATATGTTGGCATTTTAAGAAACATACCATCTGAATGGTAGGAAGATAACTTTTACAAGCTTTGAATTTCATATTCTATAGTTTGTTAGTGCAACTTAGCTAGAATTAGGATAGTATTGTGCTATTTACCAAAAGGAAATGGATCCTCCACTAAAATATAACAATAGATTAAAAAAATGCATGTATGTTTATTGAACATTTTAAAGTAACTGATGTTACAATGGAGAGGTGGTCATACCTCTCTGCTACCCTAAGGCCTAGCAAACAAGTGACTGCTTGGATAAAAGCAGTCTTCTATCCCTCCTGTCCTGGATCACTTCAGGAACCTCTTAGCCCATTGGGAAGGAGTATTGTACTCCTTGACCCCCTAACTTATACTTAACATAGACAAATTAATTTAAATTCTGAGATGAGGTTCAATATTCCCTTTGAATAGTAAAAATCTCCCTTGTGACGAGGTAGTTGTGCAGAGACAAAGGACTTCATATACTTATATCATTATACCCTAAACAAAATCAAAGTACCTCTATAATCTATGTCAATGAGAGAAAAGATTCTAATGGTGAATAAGCTGGCATTAAGTATATATAAGATTGCATATAACAAATAACAGCCAACACCCCCACAAAGAGCTTATTTCCCTCCCTTTCTCCCTCCCTCCCTCCCTTCCTTCTCTCCTTCTTTCCTTCTTTCCTTTAGGAACAAAACAAATTAAGACTAAGCACAATCTTTGATCCATTACTTAACCAAACTTACTGCTCTGCTAAAACATTTTTGAGAGATGGTCAAACATTTCAAACGTTCACTGTAGTAATTAAATAATACTCTTACCCTTAGTTCAGAAAGAGCAGCACAGTGATTAAAGCCAATCTCTGAAGCTAGACTGAGTTTTATTTTAAAGTACGAGTAGTACGATGTTGAGAAAATTAGGCACCTTTTCATTAGTGGAAAAATAGGGACAAAAATGATACCCACGTCACTGGATTACTGGAAAGATTAAATGAATGCACTAGACACCCCTAATGCTCACCAATATCTGTACTGGCTTGTTCTCTTCCTTGACAACAGGTTGACTGCCTTTCTTAGTTGTTAGGTGGGCCATGTGATTAAGTTTTTGCTAATGAACAAGGGCCACATGCCACTTCTAGCTTGGCCTATGAAAACATGCCATGTGCAATATTTATAGTCTTCATCCGTTCACTGGCTAAGTGGAGACGATTCCTAGAAGTCAGAGGAGGCCAGAGACACAAGATGTAAAGAGCTTGGGTTTAAATGATTACATGGAAGAGACTCTCATGGGATTATAAAGTCAATGCCCGATGAGTATGTATTGTGTGGTAAGTGATAGAAATATCTGACTAATACAAGGGGATAAGTCATTTAAAGTACTTATCTTGATACATTTTCACACAAAAAATGGCTCAATAAAAGTTACTTATTATAAACACTATTTGCGGTGATGCTATCGGTGTTTGTTATAGACTGAATGTTTGTGCCCCCCTCCCAAAATTCATGTTAGAGCTCTAACTTGCAGTGTGGCTATATTTGGAGACAGGGCCTCTAAAGAAGCAACTAAAGTTAAAGAAGGTCATAAGAGTGGAGCCCTCATCTGATAGGATTAGTGAATTTTTACGAAGACATTAGACAGCTGCTCTCTCTCCTTCTACGCACATACCCCAAGGAAAGGCCATGTGAGGACACAGTGAAAATATGGCTGTTTGCAAGCCGGGCAAAGTGCCCTCACCAGAAAGTGAATCAGCCAAAACCTTGATCATGGACGTCTAGACTCCAGAGTTGTGAAAAAATAAATTTATGCTTTGAAGTCACCCAGTATATGGTATTTTGTTATGGCAGCCTGAGCTGACTAAGACAGGGTACACATTCAAATCCTATAAACAGGTATTAGAAACAAAGTATTTGACAGATTTTGTGCTACTGAAGAAAACTTTTAAGAAGGTCCATCTATGCTGAAACAGGAAACTTTAGATACTTTTCCAAGTTTTTTGCTGTCATGCATAGTATCCCTATGTCATTAGAAAATACTATGATCAAGACCGGGTAAGACTGAAACTTCTTTTCATCCTTGCTGCCCATCTACCCTGGTTCAGCAATATGATAAGGGATGTCCTTACACAGGCAAAATGCACTAGGTTCAGGTAAAGCAACAGCCAACCACATGCTAATGTGCTTCTTGAAGCTGTATAAAGCCACCAGCTACACCCCAGGATTCCTATCTTAGCTTCTTGCTCATAACCTTGTCACCTATGTTTTGACCAAAGATCCAGTTTCTTAGGCCTCTGACTTTGGCCTCCTTCTAGGCATATATTATCCTTATCCATACTGCCTTGGAGGCTTTCACTAACATAGATGAGTGCAGATAACAGAAACTTGATCTTTCACCTCAGACCACCTTTCTCTAGGCTGGCTCAGAAGCCTCCTTCCTCCATCTCAATTAGTCAATGTCCAGTCCATCCCAGTACTTCTCATGCTATCGAAAGTTATACAATGAAGTGCTTTACATTTACATCTCTATTGCCACCATAATTTGACCCTGTGAAACTTAGTTTCCAGTATCATGCTAGTGAAATCAATGAACTTCCAAAAAGGGAAGCAATGGCTTTTTAGCATTAACCTTTTTTTATTCTCCTCTAAAAAGCTGAGACATGTTACAGCTGGCACTCGTGACTACTTCTTGAGAAAGCATGCCCAGTCTACAGTCTACAAACACTTTCCTTGGCCCTGCATTTTTTCTAACACTAACTTACTCCTCAATACCACTTTTTTCCATTCTAAAGAACAATTTGAGAATATGGCACACTTTGAAACAACACCTCTAACTCTAAAGGCAAAAATAATTATAAAAATTAAATTATTTACTGGCATCATATAACTTCATTAATATAACCTCTTATAGTTGAATAGAAATTTGCATTTCACAGATAATTGTGACATATCTCAATAATATTTATAAATAGACAGGACGGAAATTATTATTCCAAGTTCACATCTGAGAAAATAATTGAGGCTATTTCCAAAGTCATTAAGCTGGTAAGACTCTCTTTACCATACTATTACTAAAAGTTCAAGATTATAATTGAAGAGGGACTTTGGATATTTAAAAATAACAATAGAAACATGCACTAAATTCACTTGTTTAATTTTGTCACCATTAATTCCTTATTTTCCCTAAATTATTATACACTTGCTCAAAACAGAAATAAAAACTGAAATTGAAGAGTAAAATGTTAGCAAATCATAGTTGCTAATTACAAGGTTCGTTGTCTTGATTAATGATATAAGAACAGTAAGCAAATTTGGCATAATTACTTAAAAATCAGTTATCTCAGATACCATCAAGTGTTAACATAAATACTTGTCCCCTTAGGTGATAGTATTTTGTATTTTTGTGATTATAGAAAAACAAAAATAGAACATGTAAACATAAAATGATTTACTTTGATTATTCTAAATTATAATTATTTTTTAAAAATATTATTTTAAATTCAACTTTTAAGTCAGTTTAACTTGACAAGTGCTAGGAATACAATAATGAAAAAATAAAGTCCTTGTTTCCATAGAACTTTCATTATAGAGGGGATGAAGAGACCCACAATAAGCAAACAAGCAAACAAAATATATAAAGTATGTCTGAATGCAATAGGTACTATGAAGAAATACAAAGCAATTTCAGAGGGTTAGTAAGTACTAGAAGGGGTAACCCCCTACTCCTAAAATTGACAAATGTGATAAATGACATCTTAACAGAAGGAATTAAACTTTCAAATAGTGAAACACGCAGAAATAAAGTATTTTATTAATTTACTCCATTTTGGTTAACCTACTGCTAAAATTTCTTAAAATGGCATTATTTAAGGAACAATTATCTTGTTCTACTATTAAGTCCTAAATTTCTGTGCTTAACACTGAGAATTTCTTTCCTTGTAGTCTCTGGTTTAATATTTCATGGCTCATATTTTTATGCATCTTTCTCTAAAAGATAGCTTTACTGATGCACTAGTCTAAACATGTGTTTATAGAGGTCCCTCACATTGTGTTAAGGAGTTCCTGCCACCTAGTGAATAAAGAGAACACTGCTTTCACTGAGGTATCAGCTATCCCACTGGGTAAAAAAAGCCCAAATCTCAGAATGTAGCCATTTTCTTTTCTTCTTTATTTCATTGTTTGAGATTCATTGAGGGTACAAAGAATTAGGTTATATTGATTACATTTGTTAGATAAAGTTCCTCTTATAAGTGTGCCCCGCCCCCAAGAAGTGTGCCATACATTGTGACCCTCGCACTCTCCCTCCATCCTCTCCCAGCTCCCTCCCTTCCCTACCCTCCATCTTGTATTAGATCATCTACTGCCTTCACATTAGAATTAAGTTCATTCGATTCTTGCTTCTCCATTCTTGTGATGCTTTACTAAGAAGAATGTGTTCCACCTTGATCCAGGTTAATACAAAAGATGTTAAGTCTCCATCTTTTTAATGGCTGCATAGTATTCCATGGTGTACATATACCACAGTTTGTTGATCCATGCATGGATCAATGGGCACTTGGGATTCTTCCATGACCTGGCAATTATGAATTGGGCTGCAATGAACATTCTGATACAAACGTCTTTGTTGTAATGAGATTTTTGGTCATCTGGGAATATACCTAATAAAGGAATTTCAGGGTCAAATGGCAGGTCTATTTTTAGTTCTCTAAGTGTGCTCCAGATGTCTTTCCAAAAGGAATGTATTAGTTTACATTCCCACCAGCAGTGTAGGAGTGTTCCCTTTTCTCCACATCCACGCCAGCATCTCTGGTTCTGGAATTTTGTGATATGGGCTAATCTCACTGGAGTTAGATGATATATCAAAGTAGTTTTGATTTGTATTTCTCTGATGATTAAGGGTGGTGAGCATTTTTTCATATATCTGTAGGCCGTATGCCGATCTTCTTTAGAGAAATTTCTCTTCAAGTCCCTTTAGGCAATTAATTTAATACTTGATGATCAATCATTCTTAGTATCCTATAGATCATGGAAATGATTCTATTTGGCTATTACAACAGATAGATATCCTCGATTGACCATGTATTTCCTTGCATGTGTACAGCTTTAAACTAGTTTTTATTTATTTTATTTTTTTATAATTTTTGTCTTTTTTTAATGATATTGTAGAATTATGCCATTGCTTTTCTTTTCTTTCTTTCTTTTTTTTTTTTTTTTTTTGGCCAAGGCTGGGTTTGAACCCACCACCTCCAGCATATGGAGCTGGTGCCCTACCCCTTTGAGCCACAGGCGCCACCCATTTAAACTAGTTTTTATGCTTCTTTGAGTTAGCACCCAGATCTCTTATTCGAGCTCTACATAGTAGCTTTCTCAAACATAGTCTAATGGAAGTCTGTCTATCAATCTCATTGAGTGATCACATGGTGTTTTTTTCTCTACAATCTAGTGGGTTTTTTTTTTCTCTAGTGATTTGAAGGGTTCAGGAAAAGGGGGGTATTCTAGTACAAACACACTGAGTATAGAATCTGAGATAACTGCTGGCCAATGGCCTTCTAGTGATCTTACATCTTATAATAAAGTTCTTTTTGCCTTCATTTTAAATTTTGCCTTCCCTCATTTTTCTCATGACCTTATCTTTTCTTCCATCTGCACATGTTGATTTTCACTGACTCCATCACACTTACCACCACTAGGAGGCACTATGATGTTGTGGAAACAGCATGGGTACCTGACACATCTGGGTAGTGGTGGTGATGATGATAACTGCAAAGCAAATACCCTTTTCGAGGGCTTAGAGTCTGGAGCACTGCTAAGCGATTTATCTACATTATCTCATTAAAGAGCTGTAGAATTTCTATGGTTATAGGTACTATCATTATCCTTATCTTATTGATGAAGAAATGGAGGCACAGAAAGTTCAAGCTCACCTTTCTCTGCCTCCAAAGTTATAATTCTTAAGCATAGTATTTCAACAAGTTACTTAACCTCTCTGAGCTCTGGTTTACTCAACTGTAAAACAAGGCTGATAATGTAAACCCACACACAGCATTGTAGATAAAATGAAGATAAAATGCACAAATGGTAGGCTCTTTTTTCTCCCTTTTCTCCCTTTCCTCTCTCAGGAATCCATGAGAAGGAAAATCATGGTCAATCCAGAATTACACTGGAAATTCTTTTTTTTTTTTTTTTTGAGATAGTCTCACTATATTGCTCTCGGTAGAGTGCCATGGCATCACAGCTCATAGGAACCTCTAACTCTTGGGCTTAAGTGATCCTCTTGCCTCAGCCTCCCAAGTAGCTGGAACTATAGGCAATAGCCACAATGTCCAGCGATTTTTTGTTGCACTTGTCATTGTTATTTAGCTGGCCCGGGCCAGTTCAAACCTACCAGCCTCGGTATATGTGGCTGGTGCTGTAGCCACTGTGCTTCAGACGCTGAGCCTACACTGGTAATTCTCTAGGTATCATTGAGAACTTATTTTTGGCAAACTCAGCCTTAACTCAGCCTTACCTTTCTTCTTGAACTGATCTTTCCAGAGCTTTTTAGAACAGTCTCCCCATCACCACAGTTTTGGCCCCAAGGTTCCAAGAAATACTCTATGGATCATTACTTCAACATCAACATAATCTTTTAAACAAATATCAAGGATAATTAACAGCTTGTTAAGGGGTCCTTAAAGTCCTATCTCCACCCATTTCACATGCCCTACGGCAGGGGTCCTCAAACTTTTTAAACAGGGGGCCAGTTCACTGTCCCTCAGACTGTTAGAAGGCCGGACTGCAGGCCCCAGGATGAGTCGGCTGCTAAGCAGGACAGGCAGTTGCAGCAAAAACACCCAGCGGGCCAGATAAATGTCCTAGGTGGGCCACAGTTTGAGGACACCTGCCCTAAGGCTTATATTTGCCTTTACTGTATAAAGGGAAGTTGTATCTATTTAACAGATCATTGTTGACACTATGCAGAAATAGTATTATTGTCCCAATTGAGATGAATATAGTGGCCAATGTCATCAAAGTAGAAGTCCAAGGTGAAGAAGTCCTGAAGTTACAGGGATAAATATCTTTCCTCATAAAAAATTAAAAATAAATTACACTCAATAATTATTTTGTTAAAAAAAGGAGTAATATGTACGTACCAGCGAATAGATCCAAAAGATAGATTCACTGATCATTGGAGTTTACCACTGTCCAAGATCCTTTTTAGGGATGTCTATTGTCTTTAGGGGCTAAATGATTAGGAAAAAAGTTCTATTCAGATATGAATTTGCTTCTTCAGTTGTAAATGTTAAAAGAGAACATTTTTACCCTGTTGGTGAGGGTGCAAACTGACACAGCTTCTACGGAAAAAAAGAGGTAAAAGTAGACCTTCCATTTGATCCCACAATCCCGTTACTAGTACTACCCAGAAGTTAAAAAACAATCATGTTACCATAAGGACATTTGTACTACATTGTTTATCACAGTTCAATTCACAATAGCCAAGATGTGGAATCAACTCAAGTGCCCATTATCTCGTGAATGGATTAATAAACTGTGGTACATGTGTAGCATGGAATACTATCCAGCCATAAAAGGATGGAGACTTTCTATCTTTTGTATTAACTTAGAAGGAGTTGAAGAACTCATCTTAGTGAAGTATCACAAGAATGGAAAAGCAAGTAGCAAGTATCCAACATACTCAATACTAATGTGAAACCAGCAGATGAACAACTACATGCCCACAGGAGAGAAAAACACAATTAAATTCAAGTGGGGGCAGAGGAGAGGAAGGAGGAGGATTAGTACGCTCTCACTGATTGGATGCAAAGTAGGGGTATATGGCACACCTTCTGGGTGAAGGGCTCAATTGCAACTTGGCCTTTACCCAACAAATGCAAACAGTGTAACCTAATCATGTATATCCTCATACTAATCTGAAATAATAAAAAAAAGCTGCTTTGTCAAAACTCAGACTATTTTCTAAATTTCATTGCTAAGAAAAAGGGCATCCTAAGAAAAGGTCCAGCTACACTACAACCTTGACACATTAGATAACATTTGACCTTCAAATGAATGTTTCTTTATAGTATTGTCTGAAAAGATTACAAAAGCTCACTCCAGGATCTCAGTCTGTATTGCAACACCCAGCATCTGTAGCAGCCTGCCTCACCTGAGAAATCAGGCCAAACCGGTGTTCCCAATAAGTAAATCCAAGAAATGTTTAAAATTAGAGGCAAGGGAAGAAATATAGATTCCTACCACGGCTGTGAAATTAGGTAGATATTCCTACCTGTTTCGAAACGAACCAAAACTCTATTCCCTGTTTCTTCTTGCCTGACATGAATCCTGACAAACTTGCCTGTATACTTGGACTCTACCCTCTTGCCACGTGTGTTCCTCCGAATCTGGTTTCCCAGTCTACATGTATTCACCATGCATCTATTTGTGTCTCCAGCATGGCTGTCTTTTTCATATCATCCCCTACTTCCCTGAAACTTATAACTACAACATAAGTTATCTGATTTGGCCTGACACCCTGACCCCAAGTTTGCTCTTGAAGATCACGCATCCTATCTTTATGCACAGTGATCCACACAACCTGGCAGTCACTCTTAAAACTTGAATACTCAGACGGCAGAAAATGTGTCTCTGTAATTCTCTTGGCATAGCACACATGCAGTTAAGTGCTTTTTGATTATGATAACTGAATGTGCTCAAAAGTTCTCATAATGGAAACAAATTAAGTCCCTTCACAATGAAATTTATGAAGGTCTAGCCGATTAATACTACCTCATGGTAGTGGATAAAAATGCCTTTTTACAACCAGTAGACATGAATCACCCTAAACTAACAGGCCGGTCTATTTAAGAATAGGTAGAAGAAGAAAGTGGGTGGGGGAGGAGAAGCAGAGAAGGCCTTAAACAGCAAAAACCACAGAGACTTGAAGAATCTTACTAACACCCTCTGTCTTCAACCTTCTTTATCTAGATTCATTTCAAACAGTACTGTTTCTTTCAAAAGATCAGGGAAAAATTGCCCTTAGGTGTATAGTCTATGAACAATGTTTGCAAAAATACTTTTTTTATCACTAGAAGTTGCTGGCTTTACTCCTTAACACAACTTTGTTTTTCAAAGCTACAATTATATAATGCCCTGAGTAAAAAGAAAATCATTCCACATCTGTGATCTGCTGCTGTGATTTTGGCTCCCTGGAGCTGCAACCATTTCTAACACTGATGTATAAAGCACCTATCGCCTTGCATTCTGGCTTTCAAATGTTTTGAAGTAATGATTGAAAGAAATTAGATAAGAAGTTTAAAAATTAAAGTTCTCATTACAATGGTAATTCGTTATGTATATTATTTAAGATTAATAGGACAACTACTAAATGATGTCAGTCAAACCCTGGGGCTAATTATCTTTCGTCCCTTTGAATATGCAGCACTTTTACTGACACCGAGAATTACATAAAGCATGTGCTTCTATAAACTTGGCATTGTATTAATAAGAGTGCTACAAGTTAAGTCACACAACAGGAATCAAAGGAAATTCTAGAATAAAGTTATTAACACTGCATGAATACTAAAAACCTTCTACCTTGGTACCTTTCAAGGATAGTCAAAAGATTACTGATATGTTTTTACTCAAAAGAAAGGTATAGGGAAGCACATGTCCCTGACCTTTAGGAGAGCTCAACTTTATGGGAGCCTGTATTCATCTCAATAAGGGTGATTCATAAAGTGTATCACTAAATGCAATTTAATTTTTATGCATCCACATAACTTACACTGTAAGTCATATTAGAAACATGAAAAAAATATTTGTTGAATTTCGTGTCCCAATTTTTGGTTTGGAATATACATGAAATCATTGGGCTAAGTAAATGGGCAAGCCTTCTGCTATTACAACATTTTAAAGGTTTGAGATTCTAGGATATATGCGATCTCCTTTGATTGGGGTTAGTTTTTCTTTTTATGGTTATGCTTTGGACCTTAAGGATGAGAAGATAAGCTGCTAAAAATCTAAGTATGAGTATCAACATTCCTATGTAACAACACCCTCAATTCAATTGGTAAACCTAAATTTTGCATGAGAGGGAACATTTTTCTGGCTCTAAAGAAACAGAAATGGCTTACAAGGAATGCAACGGAGTTAATTAATGAGTAGAGAAAGAGAGACTCCAAAGTACTATAAATTCGAACATCATTCCTAGCATCATTGCTATTAATGTATCTTGAATATCTATATGAAATCTTAGTTATTTTTATATATGCTTTCACGCATATCATCTCCTTTCATCCTTAAAACACTTCTATGAAGTTAGTTGTATTATTTGATCTACTTAATGGAAAGGGAACCTGAACATCAGAGAGGTTAAGTAACTTTCTGTAGGTCACATAGGGGTCTAGTGGCAAAGGCAAGGTTCACAATTAGTACGATACAATTTTAAAACCCAAATTTGTTGCTAGGCCAAAAGTAACCAGAAAACAAAACAAAACAAACAACAACAACAACAACAAAAAACCAAAACAGATGAACCTAGAAATGTACCCAAATTAGAAGCTATATGTATATGTATTTCAGAGTCTTATTTGAAATATAGTTGGCCCTCCACATCCATGGATTCAGCATCTGCAGGTTCAGCCAATTGTTGATCAAAAATATTCAAAAAAATTAAATAAACAATAACAATAGGGTGGCTCCTATGGCTCAAAGGAGTAGGGTGCTGGCCTCATATACTGGAAGTGGTGGGTTCAAACTCAGCCCCAGCCAAAAACTGCAAAATAACAATAATAATAACAATACAACAATAAAGATAATACAAATAAAATATTATAATGATTCTTGACACAGCATTGACATTGAATTAGGTATTATAATTAATGTAGAGATAATTTAGAGTATAGGAGAGGATGTGCATAGGATATATGCAAATATATAAGGGACGTTAACATGCTTGGATCTGGGTATCCTTGAGGTCCTGAAACCAATCCTCTACAGATATCAAAAACAAGCATAGACCAGGTTTCAGAAAGTATTAGGAAAGTATAGTATAGAGAAGGAATATGGCTCTTGGAGTCAGAGACACCAGAGTTCATAATTTAATGCTTGAACAAGCTAGCTATATGGCCGAGACTAGGTATCTCACTTGGCCAAGATTCACTTCTCTCATTTATAAGTGGAGTAATGATGATACCTGTGTTGCCAGATCATTAAGAGAGTTAAATGAGATAATGTATGTAAAGTGCCTACCAGTTCCTGGCACCTAGTATGCGCCCAATAAGTAGTCTAAGTGGTATTGATTATTATTGTGTATGGAGCCATAGCGGCCTGCAAAGACTTTTCAAGTGGTGTCTGGACTGGTTCGATATTCAGGTCACACAAAATTGTGGGTTTTAAAAGTGTCATTTTGACCACTTAAAAAAGCAATAAAAACATTTTAAAATGAGGCCTAGTAAATAATAGTGCTTTACGCAAGCAACAGCACAATACTTTTTTTTTTTTTTTAAATGCGTAGTACTGGGAGTGAAAGGAGTGACATAAATGATGTCTTTTGCCTCCAAGTGGTCTCTGGCATAAAATTTGAAAAATGCTTGAAAGCCAGAGACAGACATACTACATGAGCCAAAGGAATACCTGATTTTATTCCTTACATTTAAGGCGATTTTTAGGCTTGAAGAGACCTGATAATCATCAAACAAAAAAACAAAAAGATCTTTTCCTTCTAAGATCATGTCATCCAGCCCCCTCACTCCAGGCACACTTGCATGAGAACCATGCTGAACAGATGGTCATCGATTCCCCAGCCTTTTTTAGTAATTTGTGCAAGTGCTTGGCAACCTTCTCTGTCAGGGAGTACTTCCTCATTATATAGGACTCTAGAAGAGTTACTCCACACTTCTCATAGATTATTGGATGCCAAATTTATTTTTTAAAAGGGAAGGCTATTAAGGTGTGTTTAATTAAAGCTTTTCACTTTCACTGTCACAAAAATATATAACTCATGATTAATAACTCAAGGAGATTTCCTCGGACTGAACGCTTGTCCTTGCCAATTTTAGATCATGCATCGTATCCTATTTTTATCTGTTTCTTTGTAAAGTCCAGCAACTTAATCAGTTTTTTCATCACTCCTCCCCTATAGATCTTCTCATAAACTCATGCACTGAGGTGGAAAGAACAATGTCCCTAAACTCAGTTTAATAAACACCTTCAGGACATATGCATTAAGAATCAATAATTAAATGCTGCCCCTGGTATAAAGGAATGGCATTACTGACACACCTCAGGGAGTGAGCATGAGCTCAAAAGATTTTTTTTTTTTGCAGTAGCAGAGATGGATATTCAGTGGATAAGTATTTTCCCCAAGGGCAAATATTTGTAAGCTGCATGTTTAGGATTTGGGCAGCAAGGCTAGAGGAAGCAAAGAAGGCAAAGTGAATTTAATAGAACACGGCTCACTTCAGCACATAAATCTCCAATTTTCACTCTGTAAGACTAGCCTCCTTTTCTCGCTATTTGGGCCTCTCAGTCTATCTTGGGATTCCTTTCCCCTTGTTTAAAAATATTAAGTGTCAGACATGCAACAATATGGCTAGTGGATGTATCTCACGAACATAACATCAAAAAAGTAGAAACCGTACGACTTCGTTCATAGAGAATAAAAATGGGCAAAACTAATGTATGCTGTTAGAAGACAGAATAGTGATTAACCTTGAAAGGATAGCGACTGGGAGCTGGCACCAAAGTAGCTCTTCCAGGGTATTGGGAACATTTAGTTTCTTGATCTGAGTGTTAGCTACATGGGTATGCTCAGTGTAGGAAAAATCATCAGTCTGTATGTAGACTTATAATAAGGCATTTACCTGTAAGTATGTTATTAATAAATACTGACACACATTCTATATAAAAGGTAGGTGTGGGGAATTTCCACATAGTATGATTTGCCCAAATCCTGCCTTTCTCCATGGATAACCCTAATACTAAGTCAATGTAAGAGATACATCCATTGTACCGATAGGTTTACTTTTCAAAGTGAGACAATGGTTTATGTGGACCACAACCAAAAAAAGGTGGTCATGGGTGATAGTTTCCCTCTTCTTTTGTGATCATGGATGATAGTGTTCCATTCTTTCTTCATCCTCCCATTCCTCAAATGCTTACAGAACCCCTTCTATTTGCTAGGCACTGTATGAAGCACTGGAGATACTGATGGTAACTGGCAGAGATAAGGTCCTTGCCTACTGAGAGCTTACAGTCTGATGAAGGAAAAATTCAATGAAGCATAAAATAAATAAATAAACTAATTGCATATTGTGATCAGGAAAATGTAGAAAATAAAATGGAGTATCAAGTGAGAGACTACACAGGTTGATGAGAAGGTCTGCTGTTGATAGGATGACCAGGGAAGGTCTTATTACCCATAAGTTCAGGGGAAACATCAGACATGAAGACCCAGAAGCAGAAAAGCTCGAGAAACCACAAACCACAGAGTGGCTAGTCCTCCCTAAGCTACCACCAAACCTGCTGACTTTAAGCGGATGTGAAGGGTGGAGTCTAGAAGCAAAGCATTTCTAGGAAGAACTCTCCAACCTAAAAACAACATGCTATCAGGTTTGAGAACTTGCTGATTATGAATTTCTTTTTGCCTTCCTTAGTTAAATGTTTGGCAAGAAAGATAGCTAAGGAATCCCAAGGAAACCCTTTTAGTTTTTCACAAAATTGAAAGTTGCTACTTCACAACATTGCATCGAGACTATAATAATGCATCCCAGAACTCTCTTGACCAAGTCCTTATATAGAGACAAACTTTAATATAACCTCATTAGCCTATAATGCAAGCATTACTCCAGGTTCACACTGCTATTAGCCATTGTCAGCACACACACACACACACACACACACACAGGGCTGCACTAGAGATTGAGGATGTTATTTTGTGATTTTAAAAAATACCTTTGTGATATATTATTAGGTCTTATACTACAGCAATATGATAGGTACTTTTCTCTTCAGCATAGATGAATCCATTAAGAAAATAGCATCCAGAAAATCTTATTTGCAGAAGCCTGGCTCCTATTACTTGTACAGGTAAAAATAAATAAATGAATAAATAAATGTATAAACAGATAAACTTCAGGCAATATGGACTACGCTTATGTTCCAGACTCATGTCTAAATCTATGGTGGCACATGGTAAAGGCTTTTCGTGCTATTAATTCTAATTCAAAAAGTTGTTATATAAAGGTTGACTCCTTACAAAAATAATTACCTATGAAACTATCTTCTACTTAGTTTTCTACAGAGATTTCTGAGCCTTCTGCCACAGGCTAGGATGTCCAAGTCTGATTGAACTATGTCTACCACTACAGGTCCTTAGTGGAACAATCTGAACTCCTTTGTAGGAGAAAATCCTGCTGGTCATAGACATACCTCCTCCTCCTCTCCTTCTCTTGAGAAATTAGAATAAAGGGGAGGAGAGTACACCTGGGAGTAAAGTCTGGTATCCAGGAAAGTATCCTAGACGTGTCTTGGGGTTTAGGCCCTACCTATAGTGTCTCCTGATTTGAACCTTCCACCCCCACCCCGTATTTCAGCTAAGGGCCACAACAAAGAAGCACTCCCCGTTCCTACACCCAGCCACACAAATACAGTTGACTTGATCAGAACCACACATCTAATGAAAAAGGAGGGCCTACTCATGATCTGGGCTGAGCCAATCATATGCCACAGGAATTTCAACCTGGAGATGGGGAGGAAAGTTTCAGATACTGGGCCTGAAAGCCTATGCGGAGTTAGGACACAGGCATCTATATTATGCAACACTGAAGATTCCTAAGCAGAGAAGGCCAACTGAGGCAAGCTTAGATGTGAGAAACAAAAGTGACAGGGATTAGGAGAAGATGTGTAGAGAGAAATCATGAGAGAAGGGAAGACATAAGAAAATCTACGTATTCTCAGAGTGGTGGAAAGAGCAGCCTTAGTTCCTGACATAGCAGTTACACTTTCCCCTTGAGTTTTGTCAAATATTTCTATATTCTTTTAATAACATTCTAACTTTACTTTATTATGAGAATTTTGATTTCTTGCAATCAAACAATCTGGAATAGATGAGGGGATGACCCAGCACCTTTTAAGACTGTGCAGTGGTGAAGATGGCAATAGCGAGAGAAAGGAACGAAGAAAGGAGGAGAGAGGCACGGGAGAACAGGGCCGAGGAAGTTAGAATATCTCAACTATGTCCCAAATAAAAGAAAGAGGCACAGGCATAGTGGCCCTTAGGGAACAAATAAAAACCTTTGTGTTTGTGGTCAAGGTCATCTCCATGCATATTTTTCAGAGTAATCTTGTGTTTACCTTTCACTATATTCCCAGCCTCCTCTCGGTATATTACTGGAAAGGTAGCATAGCATTGGAGAAAGAGTATGAGGATTTAAAACAACCAGATTAGGGTTAAGAACCAAGATTATCCACTTCCGAGCTGTGTGACCTTAGGTAAGTGTATCTCCACCAGGTAAATTTTCCTTACTCGTAAAATGGGAACAATCCCCACTGCTCAGAGGTGTTATGAGATTTAAATTAGAGAATACTGCATAATACACATGGCAGAGCCCTGGAAGATAGTTAAATATTGTTTCCCTCTCTGCCCACAAAGTGGATATGGGGTTAAGGTACGGAATCCAGCCTGTCAAATTACTTGAACTTTCATCACATTTTATTCTTCCTCATTCCCGTTTGCATATTGGGACAATTTTTATTTGAATGTATATTATTTCCCTAAACAGCTGACACCCTTATTTTGCAATGTAAAAATAAATAATATTCCGAAGTCAGTGATCAATGACTGTTTACATTTTTATTAGTTTCACAGTGGTTGTCAATCTCATTCCTCAGAGCTCTAGGATCCCACAGAGGGGCCTGAAGAGTCATGGGATGGGGTGAAGAGAAAGCCAAGCAGAAGGCAGAGAAGATGAGAGACTGGGCCTGACCTCACTCTGATCTGGGCAACTCCATTTTCTTAATTAGTTTAGATATCGGGGTTCTACGTGGGATTTAACTTTAAAATATGGTGGGACTTCTCCAAGGACAAAAAAAAAAAGCTGGAAAAGCTTCACTGATGTACTAGATAGCCTCTTTCTGTTAGCCTGGATGGACCAACCTGGACTATAGTTCTGGACGTGTGACTCCTCTACATCTCTAGTCATCTTATCCTAGTGAGAGCTGAAGTCCCCAGGCTTCAGCTCGTTCTAAAAAGGATCAGAACTGCCAACTGAAAATATAACCGATCTTAAGTATATCTTATGTGATATATGCTGTCCATACTCAGTCATAAAAATACTTAACCAAAGGGAATAGCAGTGGAATTTTATAAGAGCCATTTGGAAATAAGATGTAAGCCCCAGAACTGGCCCACCAAGAGAATATCTATTAAATCAGTTAATACTTGACAGGGCCTATCAATGAGGAAAGGTGAGAAAAAGAATATGAACAACAATAAACACAATTCAAGTATAAAGCTGTATCCTGGGATGTGTATTTATACAAAAGCTAAAGAAATGTAAAAAATACTTGATAATTTCACCAAAAAATGGAGAAATTGAGGGCTTTTTAGGGAAGAAAAGCTATCTCAGAATGTCTTTCTGGAACTGAACAAACTGTTTTTAAAGTTTCCCAGAGTGTGTACATCCACTAATAATAATTATTAGTCTTGGAATTGGAGAGAAATGGGTCCCCAACACAGCAATAGTAGCAATGGTATGTGTCTTCACTACACACAGCTTTCCAATATTTTTTTTTATTCAGCCATGAACTAATTCCTTCTAATTTTATTTAGAAGAAAGATTGTTATTCTTGAACGTGTAATGATATCACAGTATAAAAGATTTCCTGATATAAACTCAGTCAGGATTTTATCCTTTTATTTATTTATTTTTTTTTGAGACAGAGTCTCACCTTATTGCCCTTGGTAGAGTGCTGTGGTGTCACAGCTCACAGCAACCTCCAGCTCTTGGGCTTAGGCGATTCTCCTGCCTCACTCTCCCAAGTAGCTGGGACTACAGGTGCCCACCACAATGCCCAGCTATTTTTTGTTGCAGTTTGGCCGGGGCTGGGTTTGAACCTGCCACTCTTGGTATATGGGGCGGTGCCCTATGCACTGAGCCACAGGCGCCACCCAGGATTTTACTATTTTTTTTTAAAAAAGAAAAGAAAAGATTATTTTGCTTTCTCAGAAAGAAGAGAATGAGCCATGGCACACAGAAGAAAGAGGAATGTGCCTGGGCTACTCTAATATTATTAACCTACATGAAAAGTTTCTTGAGGAAAGCTGATCTTATTTCTATGTTGTCAAGATCGACAGTAGCTTACACACCAGCCATGGAAACTAATCTCAGCTAGTAGGTATCTACTACTATCACTACTTGGTAGCAGTAGCACAACCATTGGTAGCTTTCCTTTAAAGGGCCTGTCACCTAAATATATATAGGCTAACATAGGGGCATCAGAAGTTAGAAATTAGACTTAAAAAGTAACTTTACTACATAAAGCACAAACACACAAAATTCTAGATCGTAAACCATAAATTTTTCCAATATTGAGATGATTAATCCCATGAAAAAAAATGTGATGAAACCCACAAAGTTTTCCTAGAAAAGAGACTACCATACCATTTATTTCTTCTCTCTTTATATTACACAAACTCTAGGAGTGGGGTGGAGTGAAAGATAGTCTAGATGGTATAATATTTTTTGTAGACCATAAAATTGAATACTTAGGCTTTTTAAAAATTTGGATAATTAACGTTTTTCATTTTTCATAGATAACTTTCATGCTTCATTGACACGAGTAATTTTGAGTCATAGAGCAAATCCTTTCATTCCAAGAAAGCAAAAAGTAAATTACTCAAGAAAATGGTTTTGAATGGTTTAGAAAGAGTATAGCATAGCATGTTACTAAATCCAAAAGTACACAAGATCTGAGGATCACTGTGGCTCTAACTTTTAGTCACATTCATTAGCATTGCCAGTGATCCTGAGTCATTTATAAATAAAAGTTAGGAAAACTAGCCTTTCAATAACTCCAAAGATATGGCTCAATTTTTACACTGTGTGTCCATCCTATACATTAATACTTGTTCTGAGAGTACATAAAATTTAACGCTAAATAATACAATTACAGTTGTAATCATAGCTTATACCATAAAAATAAAAAGAAAAAAGTAGTCTACAATAAATGTCATCCCTAACTCCTGTGCTGCCAATGCTGGGCTGCTAATTCCTGCCAATTTCCAAAATGATCATGAAAAGCTTGAAATGGAGTCACATGTTGCCTACATGCTAATTCATTGTGAATGTAGTCAGGCAGGCAGTGATGAGGGAAAGACGTAAGGAGAGAACAGCTAGTATGTTTGTGATTCTTTTGTCTAGCTACAATTTCCTTCCCTCCTTCCTCTCCTCTCCCCATTTCAACATCTTAATCATCCTAAGGTCCTAACGTAAGATATTGACCATAATTATTTTGCCAAGTTTCACAAAGAACAGATTATCACCAGAGTATAGGAGCACACACATCTGAGAAGAGATGAACGTTCATGAAGTCACTTCATCGACCTATTTATAGGACCTAGCAGAGGACTTGGCATAGAAAAGCTGCTCATAAATATTTAATGAATGAATGAATGAGGGAAATGAAGGCATGTCCAGGTCTTTCACCTTTCCTACTTGCTCATTTCCCACTAACTATAAATTTAATCTTCATCTCCCACAGAAAAACCTGGGCCTAATTTCATTTTGGGGACTTTTTTTTTTTTTTTTTGCATTCCACCACTGCCAGAACATGTGGCTTCCCTATGGAGTTCATAATCATGGGATTGACTTGTATTAGACCATGGAATATTCTGTTTCTAAATTAGTTCTCATTATTGTAAGTACTTTGATGATTGGGACATCACTACAAATGCTGGAAATCAAGGATATAACACAATTTCTTCACAAATATTTCAAATAAATCCAAGGGATCTTTCAATCTTTTAAAAATTTGCCAACAATTAAAATGTACCTGCAAAATTACAACTTCACCTTAAATGCTACAATTGCTCTAGATTCTTCATTTGCAAAGTTTGAAAAATGCAACTCTATGTTTACTTAGCAAAGCTACATTATGTGCAACATTAATATTAATAAAACAAGCCATCTCATTTATCTTTATTAACAAGGCTGTCACTTCATAAATTTTCAACTAACACCCAATGACTTTTTATATTTGAATGCAAAAAAAAAGAGACAAATTAAAATTCTTCATCCATTTCACTTCAGCTGAGGGAAATCAAGCAGAAAACACAGTGAGAACAAATGCCCTCTTGGAGCTGAGAACGCGAGTTAGGTTTGATCAAGGTTGGGTTCACTGGCATAGGACAAAGTTAAATCTTTACAACTTGCTTTCTAATTTTCTTAATCATGGAAACCGAATTGATTCAGAAAACCATTAATAAAGCTAACTAAAACTCTGTGCTTTTCAGAAAGAACTTGTATTCCCAGAGAATTACTTTTAAGTTGACACAAAGATCAACAAAATTTTTCTAGGCGACATATATAAATTTTATATAAACACAAGGCCAGCGCCTTGTATATAAGTAGCATAAGCACCAATGTGATAAGATTGAGAGTTATTAGACAATGTGATCATTTTAGAGTGATGAGACAACCTCCCTGCCCAAAGATGAATAATAATGCCCCCTGTATATTTGTCATGATATCTGAAACATGTGCCCCTGGTATCATTTCTTTGGGTTGGAACAAGCTTTTCAGAAGGCCCCTATCAATACACCAATTCATGGGTACCATTTACCTATCAAGATTACTGCAGAATTGGATGAAAAGGTGGTAAATTTTCTGAAGGTGAAAGAAATCATGGAAGGAGAATCCAAGGTGGAAAACACCTTAGAGAGAGGATTTAAGGATTTGAGGGGCAACATGAGATTTAAGTAGAGAGTCTATTATGACTCAACTAATTTTTATAACTAAAACAGGAGAACTCAGGAGCCTTGGGATTAAAGGCAAGTATTCCCTATACACCTGGCCATTTCTTCTTTTAGGAATCACAGTAATTTTTATGCCTCCGTTATAGCATGTAACATGTTTTACTGTTATTAGATATTAATTTATCAATACTTCTAATTGAGTGTTAGGAAATGTGCTAAGCACTGGATTAGAACAATTGTGTATGTCAATAGAGGTGTAAAGGTCAATTTAAGAAGGAATTTCTGAAATAAAGTTAATTGGCAGTTTTTCCTACAACGCAGAAACTTACATTTTAAGTGACTATACTACATATTTGGTGAGGCATAATAAAAGTTAAAGGGTTTATAATTAATAAGCTAGACTTCCCTCACTCATAGTTTAAGGCAAAGCCTTTCCAATACCTCGTAACATGCCCTAATTGAATTGGGTTAGTTTCTAGCCATTTATTCAATATATTTGAATCGCTTTGAATTCTAAGCCCACCTATCAAGAAACTGACTAAAGCCCCTAAAAACTTACATTATCGCTTCTCAGGTCCAATCTCTCACTTTTCATCTACCTGAGTCATCATTTTTTAATGTTTATATTCTTTCAAATAGGTTAACAGAAAAAAAAATGTGTGTGTGTATAGACAGAGAGAGAGTGCATTTCATTTCCAGCTTCAGTTTTTCTGGTCTTGCTCCTATAAGCTTTCACAGCTCTCATCACAGGCACACGCTTCACAGGAGATTAAAGATTCTTTTCATGTTTTACTCAACATTACTTTTTAGTTATAAAAATTAGTTGAGCCATAATAGACTCTCTACTTAAATCTGCAAGACTCTAACCTTTAATTAGGCTTTTAAAAATACTTCTTCACTCCCACTAAATCTCTTCTTCAACCTCAATGAGACTGCCAACTACATCCCTTGGGTCTAAGTTCCTAGTTTGTCAGCCTTTTCCTCACTTCCCTTATATGTACACCTGACCCTCTCCAGTGATCACAGGTCCCCTACACACCTTACCTGGCAGGCACTTGATCTGCTAAGTCATAATCCTGTCTCCATCCCTCCAATTCTTTTTTTTTTTTTTCCTTTTACTGCTCACAAGCAGCAGAGAGAAAGAGAAAACACCCATTCTTACTGATTGGTTCCACTGTAGTTCTATGAATTTTTCCTTCACCAGTTGATCCTCAAAAAAATCTATCACTGATGCTTTTACTCAGTCCTACTTCACTCAGGCCAACTTACTCCGACAATCGTTGGTGACTCCTTCTCTTAGTCATAGAGAAATCAAGCCATCAGATCTGAACTCTCAACTTCCCCTAACTATACTTCTAAAATGTATTTCCATTTATTTTTATTCTTTTGTCTTTGACATCACAGGAAAAAGTATTCTAATTTTCCACAAAGCTTCTAAACTATGTTTATATACACCATCTGTGCTTCTAACCTATACTGTCTCTTCTGAAAATTTGCTCTATCAATTATACACCCTCTCACAATTCCCTCTCTTGTGTTCTCACTCTCTCTATATTTCTCACTCTTTCTCACCCTCAGCATTTAATCTCCCTAAGTCTATTTCTCTCTTAATTTTTCTCCTTTTCTTAATTTCTCTCTCTTTTCATTCCTTCCATTTCTGCTCCTTCCTCTCTTTCAGTTCCTCAACAGCACCATATCCTGGTTTTCCTCCTGTCCATTTACTGTATCTTTAGCCCAATGACTTGATCCTTTTGTCTGCTTCTTTTTCTCTACCACTGTCTAAAAACCCATGTTTCCCCAAGTTATGTCTTCCCTGTTTTATTCTCCTTCTTCATTCTCTCACTCATGTCCACAGTTTTTACCTACACCACATATAATGATGACCCTCAAGTCTATGCATTTAGCTTTGAGTTCTCCCTCAGATTTAAGTTCCATAGCTCCAAATGTCTAATGTCTTGTGGTTATCTTATAATGAACATTTCTTTTTTTTTTTTATTGTTGGGGAATCATTGAGGGTACAATGAGCCAGGTTACACTGCTTGTATTTTCTGGGTAAAGCCTCTCTAATAATAGTGTCCCAATCCCCAAAAGGTATACTACACACTGGCCACACACACCCCTTCTCTCTCTCCACTCCCCTATTCCCCTATCCCCACCATGTACTAACATCAATTGTCCTTATATCAGAATTGAATACACTGGATTCTTGCTTCTCCATTCTTGTGATGCTTTACTAAGAAGAATATATTTCAACTCCATCCAAATTAATACAAAAGATGTAAAGTCACCATCCTTTTTAGTGATGAATAGCATTCCATGGTATAATATACCACAGTTAATTAAACCATTCCTAGATTGGTGGGCATTTAGGTTGTTTCCACAATTTGGCAATTGTAAATTGTGCTGCAATAAACAGTCTAGTGCAAATGCCCTTATGATAAAATTATTTTTTCTTCTTCTGGGTAGATGCCCAGTAATGGGATTGCAGGATCAAATGGGAGGTCTATTTTGAGTTCTCTGAGTATTCTCCATACTTCCTTCCAAGCATTAGCCTACCAGACTTTAGGCTATACTTTAAGGCCATGGTGATCAAAACAGCATGGTATTGGCACAAAAATAGATACATAGACATCTGGAATTGAATAGAAAACCACAAGATGAAACTGAAATCTTACAGCCACCTGATCTTTGATAAACCAAACAAGAACACTCACTGAGGCAAAGAATCCCTATTCAACAAATAGTGCTGGGAGAACTGGATATCCACATGTAAAAGACTGAAACTGGACCCACACCTTTCTCCACTCACTAAAATTGATTCAAGATGGATAAAAGATCTAAATCTAAGGCATGAATCAATAAAAATCCTCGAAGAAAAATGTGGTGAAAACACTTGAAGGTATTGACCTGGGCAAAGACTTTATGAAGAAGACTTCTATGGCAATTGCAACAACAAAAATAAACAAATGGGACTTAATTAAACTGAATAGCTTCTATACAGCTAAGGAAACAGCAACCAAAGCAAATAGACAACCATCAGAATGGGAAAGGATATTTGCATATTATGAATCAGACGAAAGCTTGATAACTAGAATCTACAGAGAACTCAAATTGAGCAACAAAAAAGAGCCAACAATCCCTTACATCAATGGGCAAGTGAGATGAATACAGCCTTCTCTAAAGAAGACAGAGGAATGGCTAACAAGCATATGGAAAAAATGCTCACCAACCCTAATTATTAGAGAAATGCAAATCAAAACCAACCTAAGATACCATCTAATCCCAGTAAGAATGGCCCATATCATGAAGACTCAAAGCTACAGATGCTGGTGTGGTTATGGAGAGAATGGACACTTTTACGCTGGTGGTGGGTCTGCAAACTATTATGATGAACGTTTCTAACATCACCTTTCCAAGCAAATCTGCTCTTCCTTCTGTATTTGCCTAAAGTCCAAATTCATTAAGAGGATTTCAAGGTTCTGTCTATCTTTCTAGTATTATATAATTTAAGTTGTCCTTATGCAACTGATGGCTCCAGCCACATTGGAGTATGAGACACATATGTCAGACAAGTCATCTGTTTCCACGTATTGGCTTATGCTCTACCTGCCGCTTGGAATGGATGTTGTCACTTTTCCCAACATGCACTATTACTTTTTTAACTGGCAGACTCCTATCCATTTTTCAAGACCAGTCAAAATATCACCTTCTCTATAGTCAACTCTATGTCCCCTTAACAGAACTAACTCCCTGCATCTGCCATCTGCACATTGTATCTATCTGTTTTAAAGCCCTTGTTACACCAGAACACCTGTATTTGTATCCTCTTCTCCTAGATTGTTAATTTCTGAGGACAGGAATGACATCTCATCCATTTTTATTTCTAGGGTCCAGAACAGTACATAGGAAATATTCAGTTCTCAATGAATTTGTAGGAGATATATATATATAATATTGTTAAGGAAAATTACTTCCACACAACAAAGGGTAACTTCTAATAATTTAAGTTCTATTGAATGGAGTATACATTCAAGATATTATACTGTAATCCAATAGAAAATATTTCCTATCCGCATCTGGAATGAGATAGCAACTGTGATCACCAAAGAAACTACAAATAAAAGATATGATCATTTTTTCTTCCAAAGTAAGTATACCCTAATCAAAGGAAAATAAAATTAAGTATAATGCCTTGTATACGTGAGGGAGTGAATTAGGATGGGAGTATGCAATGAAGAAATATAGCATGAAATCTAACCACAACACACATATTTTAAGTTTCTTACTAGCACCACCTCTAGGGGCCAATATTGGCAATATTCTAATATTTTAGCCTAATTAGACTATTATTGCAGCCGCCGATACAAGACAAGGATTTTTAGGATTTCCCCACGAACACTGGAAGATGAGAGAATTAATGAGGATCACCACCAGCTAAAGACTGTCGTCATGAAATGGAAGGGGAAGAGGGAGTTAGGATATAGTTACACGTTGAAAATATCATTATCTGTGAAAAGAGACTTTTCACATCTCATAAATGCAGACTATGCTTGGGCTTTTGTTTGTTTGTTCTTTTTGTGACAGAGTCTCACTCAGTTGCCCTGGGGTTTGAGTGCCATGGTGTCACAGTTAACAGCAAGCTCAAAAACTCTCTGGCTCAACAATCCTCTTGCCTCAGCCTCCCAAGTAGCTGGGACTACAGAAGCCCCCTACAACACCCAGATATCCAGCTATTTTTTTTTTTGAGAGATGGGGTCTCATTCTTGCTTGGGCTGGTCTCAAACTCCCAAGTACAAGCAATACGATTGCCTCGGCTTCCCAGAGTGCTAGAATTACAGGTGTGAGCCACCATGCCTGGCAGACTGTATTTAAATGAAGCCAGAATGGATAACTGGAATTATTGTTTGGTTTTAATTTTTATTTCTCCTTCTCATTGTTCTAAATAGATATATATTGAGTTGAAAAAATTAACACCGAATCAAACTTCTCAGAGAGCATACTGTGCTTTAAAATGCTAAGAAAAATAAACCTAGCAGTTTATGTTGTTCTAGCAAATTTTTAGGGTGGTGACTAAACTCTACCGATCCTACGATCCTGTCACATGGCCTCTGTTGTGAGATAGCTGACCTGTGTTAGAGGGCAGAGAATGGTAACAAGACAGCGAAAATAGTGCCTCATTTGGGGAAATTCTAGCTTATCTACTTCAAAGCAACCAGTCATGTACTATTAAACATACACGTGGCTATGAGCCACCTCTCCTAGTAAATACCTAACCTAAGATAAAGTGATAATCTTCTGTTTTGTCTCTTACTGTATCTTTAAATAAAAATTAAGTAAGTTTTAAGCTAGAAACCTATTAAAAACTGCCTTTTATTCATCAAAGCTTGGGAAAGCAAGCCACACAAGGTACCACGATATACTTTAACCAGAAATAGTTTCCGGAAAAATTTTAGCAAGGATAAAACTTCTGTGTGATGAAAGTCTTTCTAAGAAAAATTGCCTCACTGAAATCGTGATTCAGTGTTTGACGTTCCCTATTGTTTTTTATTAAAAGGCTTTTAGCAGTTCTCAGCAGAAAGTCAAACCCGTTCATGCACCAATATTTATTACTTAAATGGCACAGTGAGGTTTACACAAAATCAAAGTTATCTTTAAATAGAAAATCTATCTGTGTAATATTCCTGTGAACGTCAAGGGAAAAGAATCAAAATTCTAGTGGGCCTACAGGTCTTGAAAATGTATGACACATCCTAAGCTTATAGCACAAGTTATGTGGAAAGGGTAAACTTAACAAATAAATCATCAGAACATGATACCTTAAAAAGCAATGCTGGTGAAAAATCCTCAGTAGAAATGAAATTCTCCCGGTATTAAAATAAAGTATATTAATCTTCCCATCGAAGTTATAAAGCAATGAAAAGTATTTACCCAAAATAGTTTAGCATCACTGCTTTAAAAATAACGGCAAGTCAGCGTAACACCACAGATCAGAGACCAGTGTCGAAAGTGACACAGACGAACTGTGGTATATTGTATATTACCACTTTGTGAAGTAAAATTTTTATAAAAGGGGCTTGGGTAAGGATATTGTGAATTACTTTGATCATCATGTCACAATCATGGAAAATAGGCAAGGCCATTTTAAATTTTCCAAATATAGGAAGCGCGTGGTATGTCAAACATAGGATGGTACAAAAAAAATCCTACAACTAGAGAATAGCCCACATCACAATATCCAAACTACAGATGCTGGCGTGGATGTGGAGAAAAGGGAACACTCCTGCACTGCTGGTGGGAATGCAATCTAGTACATTCCTTTTGGAAAGAAGTTTGGAGAACACTCAGGGATCTAAATGTAGACCTGCTGTTTGAGCCTGCAATTCCTCTACAGGGTGGATATCCAAACGACTAAACATCACTGGGCAACAAAGATATCTGCACCAGGTTGTTCATTGCTCAATTCATAATTGCTAAGTCTCGGAAGAAGCCCAAGTGCCCATCGACCCATGAATGGACTATTATGGTATATGTATACCATGGAATATTATGTAGCATTAAAAAAGATGGAGACTTTACTTCTTTTATGTTTACATGGATGGAGCTGGAAAATATTCTTCTTAGTAAAGTATCTCAGGAATGGAAAAAATATATCTAATGTACTCAGTACTACTATAAAACCAATTTATAATCACTCACACTTTCATATGAGAGATGAATCACAACTATAGCCCAGGATGAAGGAGGGAAGGGGAGAGGGAGGGGAAGGGGAGAGGGAGGGGAAGGGAGGGGGGTGGTTCAATAGAGGGAGGGTTAATGGTGGGACCACACCTATGGAGCACATTGCAAGGGTACAAGTCAAATCTATCAAGTATTGAACACAAATGTCTTAACACTGTGATTAAGTAAATAAGGTGAAGGCTATGTTAATTAGTACGATGTAAGCACTCCAATTTAATAATCAACACACTGAATCCCTCAAAGGCATAAATGTATTCATGATCTATGTAGATATGACTTAATTAAAAAAAGAAAATTGTATATATAGTTTATAATGAAAAAGGATTATTATCTTTTCAATGAAAAGCCAGGCCTTAGATATTCTAGGCCAGTAGTTCTTATCTGGGGACAAGTTTTCCCTACCATGCCACCTTTGGGGACATTGGCAAGGCTGGAGATATTTTTGATCATCACAACTTGTGGGGGTTAGGGGTAAGTTACAAGTGGCATGTAGTGGATGCTGCTAACCATCCTACAATGCTCAGGACAGCTCTCTCCAACAAAAAATTATCCAGCTCCAAATGTCAACACTGACTTTTTGGAAAAATCCTGGCGTAAATGACTATACTGAGACCTCACAGCAACCTCAACTAACATAGACTGAAAGTTGTCATTAAAAAATATCATCTTGAATCTCATGTCCAAGCATTGTACACAACTCATTAAAAGGTGTTTTCACCCATCAGTTGATTTTACTTTTAATTTATGGGTTTTCATGAAAAACATAATAAAGTTACTCTGTGTATTCATTTAGTAGGACATTACACTCCATGAGAGGCAGTGACGAGTAACAAGTGTAAATGTGGATATGAATGTACATGTGGATGTGTGTGTGTGTGTGTGTTTGTGTATAAGGAAAGAGCCAACCAAAGCAGATGTGGTTGAAGAGAAAAAAAGTCACACATATAAAATGATATTTAACTCTAATTAGAGAAAGGACATGAATTACTGAAAAAGGTGATCATAGATTCTCTTGCCATAGTATTCAGAGAAAGCATTCCAATAAAATTTAGGAACCATCCTTACATACGGAAATTTCTAAGAGGAAAATTATAGTCATACAATTCCACAAATACACAAACCAGAATCGCCTGAATGGTTTGTTCAAACTATGACACTGTGAAGAAGGAAGCCTGTGACAACCAAGATCATTGCCACACACACACACACAAAACCTTCTGAATTCAAGAAGTGTTACATGGTCAAGAGGCTGGTAGATGTTACTGAAGAAGACACTCTAGCAAGCCTAATTCAAGTCACACTTGCTGAAGGAGCTGCTTGAGAGAAGGGCGAAAAGGGAGAGAGAACAATTAAATCACTGATAGTGGAAAGAATGGAGGCATGTCTTTAAATCCCAAAGATACAATTCTTTCCTAAGCAAGCTGAGTCTCAAATGAAAAAAACAATAATAAGACTAGAGTCCCCCAACTGCTATTTCCTTACTGGAGGAAATGTCTTAGTAATATTCATTTACGGCTTCAAGGAGATGAGAATCTGTCAGGAACCCAAGAGACGCTTAAGAGAAACTCTGTTTCCCCCAAGAAAGAGCTAGATCAAGGAAATCTGGTGCTTAAGGAGGACTGCCACCAAGTGTTCTCTTTTAACCTCGAAAAGGTAAAACCAGCGGAGTTCCTCCTTGAGCTTCAACCATTAGAATGTCCCTGGTGTGTATGACTGGGGGAGGAGAATTCTATTTAAAAGCAATTTCCAGACCCACTGCATTAATTAGAGGCCTTTCTACAATAGTTCAGCCCTTTTAGAAAAATACCTCTTCTTCTTATACAGGTAAACTGAATTGATCGCCTGTGTTTTAAAAAAAAAAAATCCCATCTTAAATTCCTCAGGTGAGACTACTAAAACAGCATTGAACGTTATTTGCTATTTTACCCTTTTTCTTGATGGGTAATTAGAGAATGTTTAATAATCAGTAAAACTGGGAGTATTTATTGCCAAGCATACATGAGTAAAAATACTCCCGTCTAACATCTGTAGAGCTTTCACTTTCACGAGGCACTTCCTTACTGGAGTCCTTTTCGACTAACTGCATAAAACTGGGATTTTCAGATGAAGCTAACCTTTGACCCTTAGTTTCTACCCTACTTTGCTCCTATGATTCTGTGAAGAGTCAAACTGGGTGTTAAATGTGAGGCACAAACTCACAAACAGCAATTCAGCATGAAAGTGCTTTAAAAGGCAACACTTAGCATTTGAACGTAGTGCCTGAACAGCAATGAATAATGCACACACACGTTTCCCAGCAATGGCACACGAATCTCTTATACAGGACATCTGTCTCTGCACTTAATAGACCAATTGATTGCCATTTTCACTACATATATGTTGTATCAACTCTTGTTGAGTGGTATTTCTTCCATAAGCTAAAGTTGCATTTTAATCCTCAAGTCGACTCTTTAAGCATTAGCATTCTTAAGACACTGGTGATAAAATATAACACCATTTTCAAAGAACAGCAGGATGTTTTTACTGCTTCATACATAACTCAACTCAATTGCAAACATGGAATTAATAAAAAGAAAATACAATTAATTAGTTAAATGTTACTTGATTAACTACCCAAGTAGATTTACTATAGGCCAAAGTCATTATTAAATCCCAGCTATGCCAGCATTTGGAGACAACCTACACTAAAAAAAAGGGCACTGGCTTTGCATTTCTTAAATTTACATATTTAAATTGGAGTCATAACCCTGGGGTTTGGGATAAGACTCCAAAGTCATCAGTCACTGAAGTCATGACACAGAGTAAGAGATGGAAACAAGTTAGAAAGTTTTCTGTTTGGAAGGTTCGGAGGTGTAATTAAGAGTAAAGTAGATCTCAAAGTAGGAAGTTACAAAAAGAGGATCAGCCAGAGAACTCACTGTGCTAAGAGGCTTGGAAACTCCTTGAAAATGCCACAAAGGTCTGTTCGCTTGTTCACTCAACAAATTTTTGTCATCCTCCTCCTCACATTATTATGAAAAGAAAAAGTAGACCCACCTGAAGTAATATTTTTTCTCACTTCTTTTTTTTTTTTGAGACGAAGCCTCAAGCTATCCCCCTGGGTAGAGTGCCATGGCATCACAGCTCATAGCAACCTCCAACTCCTGGGCTCAAGCCAGTCTCCTGCCTCCGCCTCCCAAGTAGCTGGGACCACAGGCGCCCACCACAACGCCCGGCTATTTTTTTTTTCTGGTTGC
>CAUYQV010175260.1:0-11923 GCA_963574575.1 Galagoides demidoff
CTTGAGGCTCTGTCTAAAAAAAAAGAAAAGATGAAGCACAGCAATGTATTACTATATTCTTGACTCTTATTCTCCTTAGGTTGTTGGGAAGTATGGCCCTGTCTAATCACTATCGTTCTGAAGATTTGTTGGACGTCGATACAGCTGCCGGAGGATTCCAGCAGAGACAGGGACTGAAATACTGTCTCCCTTTAACGTTTTGCATACATACTGGTTTGAGTCAGTACATAGCAGTGGAAGCTGCAGAGGGTCGGAATAAAAATGAAGTTTTCTACCAATGTCCAGTAAGTAGGAAGTGTGTCTAAATGTGGCTTTAAGATGTGTTCTGATGATTGTATAAATGTGTGCATTAGGTATTTCAGGGTTCTAGAATGGGTATAGAACTTTATGTAGTTTAATTATAGACCAGTCTAGAAGCTAGAGCGTTCATATTCCAACATAACGGCCTGGAATGCCAAAGGAAAATGTTACCAACTGGGCAGACAGTGCAAACCAGAGTGCACATGCAAAGGGAGAGCTGTGGTTTGTGTGAAGATATTTAAAGTTTTAGGAAAACTAATGAGGAGCTTTTTGTTGCAGTATTTAATTGTAATATATTTTTCTAACTTTCTGAAAATTTGGCTTTCGAACATCCTTTGATTGAAGTTCTAAGTACAATAGGAACTTTTTTAACTCTCTCAGTAGACATTTGATTTGTTGAAAACTATGAGTCCTAGAGGCCATTCTCCTAAGTGAAATTTCACAAGAATAGAAAAACAAACATCACATGTATGCTATACTAAATTGCAACTAGTAGGTCAACAACCTTAGTGCTCTCCACCACATTGCATTATGTAAGAATAATGCACCGAAGTTCAAGTTGGGGAGAGGGAGTTAAGGCCTGGGTAAATCCCCATGTGATGGGTACATTGCAGGCCTATGTTGCGCAATTCCTGGATGAAGGACACAGCTACAACTTGGACTTTAACTTCATAAGAGCAAACTGTGTAACCAAATTGTTCTGTACTCCCATATTAATCTGAAAATTTAAAAAGTATAGATCCTTTTTAGGAGAATTTTTGGTTGTTATGTAACCACAGAAAATGTTATAGTATTGGCTTTATTTTTATTTTTTTAGTTCTCAGTAGTTCCTTACTTACGTGGCCTCTGCCTTCATTTTTGCCTAGTTGTGAAGTTTTTACTTAAAAAAGAATTTAAAATACAAAATCTTTTCAGAGTCAACTTGAGATGTATGACTCCATATAACACTTTTATTATTTAAAGAATTTTCTCATCTTTATTTTTTTCAAGCTTTTTCACGTGGTTTATCTCATTTTTGACTTTATATCTCTCTAAGATTGGTAGGATGGTGGCTTGGTCTTTCCATTTACCAAGAGGCGTGACTAACAAAGAACTGTTAAGGTCTCTTGACTCTGAATCCCAGACCCTCTCTTCTAGGATAATAAGCCATATATCTTCTTGCCCCAGTTTTCTAATTGTTTTCTTTTTTTTTTTTTTAACCCAGTCTCACTTTGTCAGCCTCAGTAGAGTGTAGTGGTGTCATAGTTCACAGCAACCTCAAACTCTTGGGCTCAAGCAGTTCTCTTGCCTCAGCCTCCCAAGTAGCTGGACTACAGGCGCCTGTCATAATGTCCTGGCTATTTTTTTTTTTTTGAGACAGAGCCTCAAGCTATCCCCCTGGGCAGAGTGCCATGGCATCACAGCTCATAGCAACCTCCAACTCCTGGGCTCAAGCAAGTCTCCTGCCTCAGCCTCCCAAGCAGCTGGGACCACAGGCACCCGCCACAACGCCCGGCCATTTTTTGGTTGCAGCCATCATTGTTGTTTGGCAGGCCCGGGCTGGGGATTTAAAGACAGTGGGTCACACTCTTGCTTAGTCTGGTCTTGAACTGGTGAGCTCAGGCAACTCGCCTCAGCCTCCCAGAATGCTGGGATTACAGGCATGAGCCATCATGCCCAGCTTCTAATTATTTTCTTGAAGGATAATTTCCTAGTATAATAGCAAGCACTATATAAGTGTTTAACTTTTGAGGAGTGTCTGACTCTTCTAAAGACTTTATAGAAAGAGCCTTAAACATAGAAATCATAAGAGCAGGAACTTAAAAGTATGAGGAATTTCTAACATTGTTTGGAGCACTTAGGTTGTTTTTATCTGTTTCGCCTTGTCTCCAGAGAAAGAAATAACGAACAGTGAGAAATTAAGTAGAATGTATTTTCATCAGTTGTATTCTTTTTCTTACCTAGGACCAAATGGCTCGGAATCCAGCTGCCATTGACATGTTTATCACAGGTAGGAGAAGAAAAAGTCTTGTTTTTCTTTTTCCTTCTTTGTCCAGATTAAAAAAATTAAGGTGTTAAAAACTTTTTCAGTTACTTGAGCAACTGGCAATTTTATACTTGTATTTCTTAAGGTTTGCTGGTTTATAAGGTACTGTATCTAGGTACTCATTAGAACAGCTCCCATATGTTGTTTGAATTTTTTTCTATTTAGAAAAAGTCAATCCCTGTACATTCTTTTTTTTTTTTTAGCCAGGGCTGGGTTTGAACCCACCACCTCTGGCATTTGGGGCTGGCACCCTACTCCTTGAGCCATAGACGTCACCCAATCCCTATACATTCTTTGCTCCTAGGACTCTTCTGTGGAACACTGAAAGGCATAGATTTGCTGTGAGTGTATATAGTTCCCTTAACACACATTTTCTTTCAATCCCATTTATATATAATTGGAGATAAAGATATATAAAGCAACTTTATACTTTTCCTCTGCTTATGCTATAGTAAGATATTGATAAGTTACATTAGAGACTTCAGAAGCAGCAGTCTTCATAGACCAGTGTAAACTGTGTGCTTCATAAACTCCTTGGTACAACTATTTTTTTCTTGGCCTTAAATATTTCTTATAGGTTTATGAGAACCCTTCAGTTTGTATGCAAGTGCAGCATTTTGCCTTGCTTATGTTTTGCTCACCTAAGAGAAGGTTCCTGACTATCCATTCTGCTTTTTAAAGGCATTGCTGGCACATATTAAACATCCCCATATATTAATAACCAAGGATCCTGACAGGCTCAGGCCATCTGTATTTAATTATATCTTCTTACTAGAAATTTGAACACTGTTATCAGTCTCCATTTGCTTCATACTCTGGCACATTCCATGTTATGGTGTACTACTCTACAATATCAAAAAGATATCACCCCTACCTAGTCAGTTATAGGAAGCTTTTAAATTTAGGCCCTAGCTTCAGCTCACTCTGACTCATGTAGTGTCTGGTTTCCAAGCTAAGCATCTTCCAGAGGCTATGCCTGTGCTCATTGCCCTCACTGGCATTTGTGTGCAGCACCCTCTGTCAGAGATGATCGTTGTGGTTCTAGTCCAGTGGTGCTCTAGTCCAGTGGTCCAGTGGTTCTAGTCCAGTTTATAAACTAAAGGCTACCTGAACAGTAAGGGAAGCTGCCAGCTAGACCCTGTTAGTTTCTTTCTTTTAGTGTGATGCTCTTCTGACATGGTGTGGAAAACTTCACCACTATAGCAGAGTATTAAAGTCTGGCAATACCATTCTAGTAGCTAGGATTTCTCCTAGAGTGGGAGAACAAAACAAAAGATTTGAAATACCCTGAGAAAAAAATGAAGTGGCAAGTTAATGATGGGAGGACTAATGAGAAAGCAGCTTCCTTTAACCTACCTTGATAAAACTTCAATACTTTCAGAGATATCAGAGATTGTAAATAATGGGTTTACTTTAAAAGGTAATTACCTTGCAGTATATAAATTGCATCTTGATTCAGCCTAATATTATGCTCTTAGAATTTTTGGTAATATACAAGATGGCATCTGCTGGCATTCAGTGCATTAGTAGTAGATATTAACATAGCTAAGTAGGTGACTCATAATCTTAGCACTTTGGGAGGCTGAAGCTAGAGGATTGCTTGAGGGTAGGCCCAAGCAAGAGCAAGACCACGTCTCTACAAAAAACAGAGAAATTAGCCAAGCATGATACTATATGCCTATAGTATGAGCTATACAGGAAGCTGAAGCAGGAGGAGTGATTGAGCCCAGGAATTTGAGGCTGCAGTGAGCTTTGATGAGGCCACTATACTCTAGCTTGAGCAACAAAGTGAGACCCTGTCTCCAAAAAACATAAACTGGAATCTGTATTTAATAGTGAATGATGCCTATTCTGTCCTAATCTTAAAGAACACACTATTAAGGTACATTAAAATATATCATGCCAATTTCTTATTTATGCAAATTATAAATAAGAATAAGAAATTTATTTTTACTTGTATAATATTTTATTTCATGAAGTATACAAAATGATTTTTTAAACTCTTCAGAGAAATTACTAGTTTTAAAAATACAAAGTTCTGGCTAAGCACCTGTGGCTCAAGTGGCTAAGGCGCTAGCCACATACACCTAAGGTAGCAGGTTCGAATCCAGCCTGGGCCCGCCAAACAACAATGACAGCTGCAACCAAAAAATAGCTGGGCATTGTGGCAGGCGCCCGTGGTCCCAGCTACTTGGGAGGCTGAGGCAGGAGACTCACTTGAGCCCAGGAGTTGGAGGTTGCTGTGAGCTGTGATGTCACAGCACTCTACCCAGGGGGACAGCTTGAGGCTCTGTCTCAAAAAAAAAAATACAAAGTTCATACATACTCATACAAATGGCAAAACATAACTATAGTCCAGAAAGTAGAAGAGAAGAGAGAGGGGAAGGGAGGGGCGATATGGGAGGAAGGAGGGCATTTGGGGGGACCTCACCTAATAATGTGCATGAAGCAATGGTACATTTCAAAACTATTAAGAAATGAGTATAATTGTGATGGATGTGTTACTTAGTTCAATGTACACATTTCACATTGTATATCAAAGCAGTATCCTGAACTCATTGGAGCATAAATACCATAAATACATCAATGTATGAAGTTATGATTTAATAAAAAATTAAAAAAATAAAAATACAAAGTTATACCTTCTATGAATGTTAATGATGTTAGTAATATAGCTGTTTATTATCTCACTCAAAATGGATAAACACCAGTGAACTTTGAGTATAATAGCATTTAATCAATAATGAGTCAGGAGCTGGGTGCAGTGGCTCACTCTTGTAATCCGAGCACTTGGGAGGCTGAGGTGGGTGGATTGCCTGAGCTCCTAAGTTTAAGACCAGCCTGAACCAGAGCAAGACCCCCCCTTCTAAAAATAGCCGGGCATTGTGGCCAGCACCTATAGTCCCAGCTACTTAGGAGGCTGAGGCAAGAGAATCGCGTAACCCCAAGAGTTTGAAGTTGCTGTGAGCTGTGATGCCTGGCACTCTACCGAGGATGACAAAGTAAGACTCTGTCTTAAAAAAAAAAAAGAATCAGAATGGGCCATTACTAGATGCTGTAAAAACAGCTATTAAAGTTTACTGTCTCTCCATTAGTCCTTTCAATATTTAAAGCTTTATACTTGCAGATACAAGCCAAACTATACCTTCTATCATTCCCTCAGTAGAATAATTAGTAACTATAATACTATAAATTTAATATCTGGGCTCGGCGCCTGTGGCTCAAGTGGCTAAGGCGCCAGCCACATACACCTAAGGTGACAGGTTCAAATCCAGCCCGGGCCCGCCAAACAACAAGGATGGCTGCAACCAAAACAAATAGCCAGGCGTTGTGGCAGGCGCCTGTGGTCCCAGCTACTTGGGAGGCAGAGGCAGGAGACTCTCTTGAGCCCAGGAGTTGGAGGTTGCTGTGAGCTGTGATTCCACAGCACTCTACCCAGGGTGACAGCTTGAGGCTCTGTCTCAAAAAAAAAAAAAAATCTGACCTTCAGTGTGGCAGAGTCTAGGAACTGGATTAATTAAAACCAGATTACAAAGACATCTATTGAATAACATTAATTAAGGGACTGTATGTTCTAGGCTGAGATATATTAAATACTGGGGTTCTGATAAACAATTCATGTGTGTACTTATTATTGATCTAGTTGCTGCCTCACAAATGTATGGTCTGGACTGGACTGTTCAAGAAATTCTTTCCTGCTTTGAACTGGTCACAGAGAATATGGAAGGACCAGTGTGTAATTGGTGTAGTGGTGTGCAGATTGACCACTGTGGCAATGGCCTGATGAACAGAGCTCCACAGTGCCGTGTCCCTGGTAGATGTCCAGACTGAGCCTGGCTTCAGTCAAAGTTTTGTGCTTGAGTCAGGATGTACCTGGAGCAAGGATGTACCCTGAATGTCTGATAATAGGTGCTGATATTTTTCTTATAGTTTATTCCTCATAAACATAGCTATATCTCATATCTCCTTTGTTTTATGTCTTCTATAAATTATAGATAAAAGGCTTTGCTCTCTTGTACCAGAAAAAATTAAAGTTTAAAAATAGATTATTTATTGTAAGTGTAAAAAAAATAATTTGGAGGTTGAAGGATTCCTTAGTAATAGTTGGGAAGAAGGAACGGGGGAAAATTCAAAAAAAAAATATGATTGATAGAATTGAGAATAGAAATTGACCTGATAAAGGACTAGTAGGACTGGTAGAATTATATCTATAAGTGTTTCTAGTTTTGTGAGAAACTTTAGAGAAATTACTCTTATTTCCTTGTATAGATTTTCCTGCATAGATTTTTATAAAATCTTATATATTTTTTTCTCCCTTTCCTGGTTTACAGGTGCTACTTTTACTGACTGGTTTACTTCTTATGTGAACAATGTTGTTTCAGGTGGCTTTCCTATCATCAGAGACCAAATTTTCAGGTATTACATTTGGGGCTTTTTGGATTGAAATGATTATAAATCAGAAAAAAAATCCATCAGTCACAAATAATGAAATGATACTTCCTAAGAAGGTTAATAATAGCACCTCTCATTGTCTTAAATCTCACTATTTTATTCTCACTACAAAGCCAAAACATTCAGACACTTAAACAGCTGATATTTTCCTTATTGTGAAGAAGCAAGAGAAAAAACTGATGCTAATTTAAAGGCTTTGGCTTTCTAGTAGTTATATACTTTCTTTTTGAAAAAAACAAAACGCAGTTTGCAAATGATAGATTTATTATGCGTAGCAAATCAGTAACTATTAATTCCTAACATATATTATTTATTATCACCAACTGAACTTTCAGGTATTGTGGATAGTATTAGAGGTAATATTGGGTCACAATATCCTAGTTGGCAGAAATGATAGATTAATTATATGTTAGAGGCTTCTGAGAACAATGTACTAACACATTTTTGTTGTCAGAGCCACTGTTCAGCAGGTATAGCTTGGTTTTCAGATGTCTCAAAAGTTTCTGAATCTCTGAAAACTAAGACAAACCCTGTTTCCAAACTAATCAGTAATCTATTGTTTGAACCGCCAATTATTGGACCTTGCTTGTTGTAAATTACTGAGGCAGAGTTACCAAGGTTTTCTAATTTGTTTCTAGTTTTCTTTAAATTTAGTAGGACTAAAATTTTTCATCTTAAAGTATAAGCTATTTTGCATTATATCTTTTACCTGAAGTTAGTTGATTTAAAAGTGTTTAATTTTTTAAATTCCTAGATATATTCATGATCCAGAGTGTGTTGCAACAACTGGGGATATTACAGTTTCAGTTTCCACATCATTTCTGCCAGAACTTAGCTCTGTACATCCACCCCACTATTTCTTCACATATCGGATCAGGTGAGAATTTAAATGGAGTCACCTTTCAGTTAACAGTGGGATATATCCTATGGACGTATTGCTGTTGTCCCATTTGGTGTTAGGTATAACACACTTTTTAAAAGAGCACACTTTTTAAGTTTAGGGAAAGGGGGAAACATTTTATACAACATAGTGTTCATAAAGAACCTTGACTTCACATTAACCTGTAAGTTATTTAAGTTATTTCTTACAGATATTCTTGGGTATAAAGTAGTATACCAGATACCATGGGAAGTGGACCACTTAAGTTGTAATCATCATCAAAGCTTGAAGTTGTAATGCATTCTAGAAGCTATCAAATTGCCAAAGATAAAACCATACATTTTATAGTTTGTTTTGTATGGAACCAGAAAAAACCCTGTATAGCCAGGGCAATTTTTAATAATAAAAACAAAGCTGGAGGCATCACTCTATCAGACTTTAGGTTATATTACAAGTTAACAGTGACCAAAAGAGCATGGTATTGGCACAAAAATAGAGACATAGACATATGGAACCAAATAGAAAACCAAGAGATGAAGCCAGTCTCTTATTGCCATCTGATCTTTGATAAACCAAACAAAAGCATACACTGGGGAAAAGAATTCCCATTCAATAAATGGTGCTGGGAGAACTGGATAACCACATGTAAAAGAATGAAATTGGATCCACACCTTTCATCACTCACAAAAATTGATTCAAGATGGAGAAAAGATTTAAATCTAAAGCATGAAATGATAAAAAATCCTGGGAGAGAGTGTGGGAAGAACTCTTGAAGATGTCAGCCTTGGGAAATATTTTATGAAGACTTCAATGGCAATTGCAACAACAAAAAAAACAAATGGGGCTTAATTAAACTGAAAATCTTGTGCATAGCTAAGGACACAACAACTAATGCAAATAGACAACCTTCAGAATGGGAAAAGATATTTTTGCATGTTATGAATCTGACAAGGACTTGATAAGTAGGATCTATAGAGAACTCAAGTTAATCAACAAAAAAAGAACAAACAAACCTATATCACTAGGCAAGAGACATGAACAGAACCTTCTCTGAGGAAGACAGACGAATGGCTGACAAACATATAAAATGCTTATCACCCCTAATGATCAGAGAAATGCAAATCAAAACCACCCTGAGATATCACCTAACCCCAGTGAGAATAGTTCACATCACAAAGTCCCAAAGGTGCAGATGCTGGCATGGATGTGGAGAGAGGGGAATACTTTTATAATGTTGGTGGGACTGCAAACTAATATAGCTTCTTTGGAAAGAAGTGTGGAGAATTCTCAAGAACTCAAAAGACCTCCCATTTGATCTGGGCACTCCCACTACTAGCTAGGCATCTATCCAGAAGAAAAAAAAGATCCTTTTATCATAAAGACATTTGCACTAGATTATTTATTGCAGCTCAGTTTACAATTGCCAAGATATGGAGAGAACCTAAATGCCCATCAATCCACAAATAGATTAACAAATACACACACACACACTGTGGAATACTATCCAGCCATAAAAAAGATGGTGACTTCACATCTTTTGTAATTAACTTGGATGGCTTTGAAACACATACTTCTTAGTAAAGTATCACAAGAATGGGAAAGCGGATATCCAGTGTACTCATTACCGATATGAAGCCAGTAGACAATTTAATACATGCCCACATAAGAGAAAAACTCAATTTAAATTCAAGTTGGAGGAAAGGGGAGGACAGGAGGGGATTGGTGTGCTACCACACATAATGGGCACAGTGTAAGGGTGTCGGCACACAGTTTCGGTGCGGGACACAACTACAAAAGGGGCTCTACCTAACAAATGCAAATATTGTAACCTCGTTGTTTGTACCCTCATATTAAACTGAGATTAAAAAAAAACAACACTAAGAGAGAAAAAACAGATTACCTACAGAGGAAGGCCAATTATATGATTAGAAAATTTCTTAACAGAAAGAAACTAAAGTCAAAAAACAGGAGACCGTATCTGTACTGAAGGAAAAATAACTCTCAGCTCAAATACCATGTTTCAATAAAATGATATAAAATATCTCCAAGATAAAGATCTATATATAAAATAAATCTAATATCTATTAAATCAGCCCAAGATAGGTGTAAAATAAAAACTTTTTGAGATGTCAAAAACATACATTTTAAATTTCATCTGGTTTCTCTGTATTTAATTAAATATGTATTGAGCGCTTTGTGTATGTATGTCAGACATGATGCTAGCCATCGGATTTTATTAAATAAGAAATAAATATTTTAAATTACTGAAATACTTTGTGCTGTGACATGATGATAATTCATTGCTTTAAGGAATTAAGGATGCTTTGTTTAAAAAATACTTTTATGTATTTTACAATATGTTTATATATGTGTAAATATTTAAATACATACGCATTCATATATGCATATGAGAAGTATTTTAACAATATATACTTACCAAGAGGCATCCTAGGATTTTGGTATTATATACAGCCTTTCATATGTCCAGTTACACAAGTATAGATGTTTTTTGTTTTAATTGTTAAATTTGGATCCTGTCTAGAATTGACACGTGCTTAAAATAAAAACACCTACAGGTGCCATGCTTGTAGAATACTCAGAGTAAAAATAAGAAAACAGAAGATTTCTAGAGAAAGGGAGAAATGTCAAAATGTAATGCCAGTAATTGGTGACATTTTGCCTTACGCTTTCTAGAAGCTACTGGAAAAAAGTGAAGGGTGTTATATAGTCTTATATAGGGGGAAAAAAGACTATCAGTTCCTTAGAAGTTTTTCATAGCACTATATTCTAGAAAGCAGGTGCCAAGTTGATTTTTATTTGCATGGCAAAAGTGTGTTGCCCTTTCTGATGCTGATCTTCATAGGAAACCAAAAGCATAGACAGAAACTATTTCTGTGGGGAAAATCAAGCAAATGAAGCTAGCATCTTGGAGAACTTAGAAAAATAGAAAGCTAAAATAATTTTGGGTTAGGTTTCTTAATTTCCTTTGGAAATTTCCTGTCATAGTATTAGTCTGAATAATATATAGTTTTTAAGCAATAAAGAACAAAACAAAAGGCCAGATTTTTATTTTTACCTCCTCACTCTTCTCCAGGATTGAAATGTCAAAGGATGCACTTCCTGAAAAGGCTTGTCAGTTGGACAGCCGCTATTGGAGAATAACAAATGCTAAAGGTGATGTAGAAGAAGTTCAAGGGCCTGGAGTAGTTGGTATGTAACCCAGGATTTAGGTTCATATACTAATTATTTAGGAGAAATTTTAAACTTTGTATCATAACCAGAATGTAGAAAGATTGCTATCATTTTAGGTCCTTAAACATGAGCTTTTCTAAATTATAGCAAACTCTTAATTCAGGGATTGCTTTCCCTTCCTGTGGGTCATCTGGGGTTCTGTTTTTCTTTCATGTGTTCTTTTTTTTTTTTAAACTGGTCCATTATTCATTAGCATATTCTGTGAGTTAGAAAGCATGAGGCAGAAAGAGAAAATAAATTTATTAGGCATCATTTTTGAAATTTGAGGGGAAATGTTAAAATTAACGGCACAGCACATTGTAACTACTCAATATCTATGGGTTAAATGAATGAAACAGGGATGTGATACTTTAGTAAGAAAAAATCAGGATTATTATTGCCTGAAATATTTGGTAATTGAGAACAAGCAGAATTATGGTTAAGACACTAAGCTACAAATAGGCATAAATAGATAAGGAAAACCCAGGTTATGCCCCGGAGAAGTTACTTCATTTCTCTGAACCTCATCTTTAAAATATAATTATAATATCAAGCTAAAGAGTTTCTGTGAGAATTTAATAAAATAATTTATCAAAAGTGCTCAGAAGAATTCGGTGAATGTTAGCTGCTATTGCTGTAATGAATAAATCATCAACTTTGCCGTAAAAAATTAAGGGAACAGATTTTTTTTTTTTTTTTTGGATACAGAGCCTCATGCTGTCACCCTGGGTAGGGTGCCATGGCATCACAGTTCACAGCAACCTCCAACTCCTGGGCTCAAGCGAGTCTCCTGCCTCTGCCTCCCAAGTAGCTGGGACCACAGGCGCCTGCCACAACGCCTGGCTATTTTTTTTTTTGGTGGCAGCCATCATTGTTGATTGGCGGGCCCAGGCTATATTCGAACCCGCCACCTTAGGTGTATGTGGCTGGCGCCTTAGCCACTTGAGCCACAGGCACCAAGCCAGAGAACAGATTTTTTTTTTTTTTTTTTTTGAGACAGAGCCTCAAGCTATCCCCCTAGGGAGAGTGCCATG
>CAUYQV010175262.1:0-21817 GCA_963574575.1 Galagoides demidoff
CTGGGCTCAAGCGAGTCTCCTGCCTCCGCCTCCCAAGTAGCTGGGACCATAGGCGCCCGCCACAACGCCCGGCCATTTTTTGGTTGCAGCCATCATTGTTGTTTGGCAGGCCCGGGCTGGGGATTCGAACCCGCCACCTTATGTGTACATGGCTGGCGCCTTAGCCGATTGAGCCACAGGAGCTGCCAAATTTGAGAAAATTAATTCATGTTTTTAGGATTTTTTTTTTCATTTTGAGTTAATGTGAAGGTACAAAAATTAGGTTACATTATTTGAACTAAAGTCTGAGTTGCAGCTGAGTCCTTCACCCAGGAAGGGTCCCGTATCCATTGTGCCCATTAGGTGGGAACCTGCTGAACCCCCCACCTCTTCTTCCTGCTTGTTGAATGACCCGTTTTTCCCTCATGTGGGCCTGTAGGTGTCAAACTGCTAGTTCCAACTTTGTAGTGAGTACGAGGAGGGATGCTTGATTTTACATAATTTGACAGATGCTTCACTGCGGTTTCCTTCTTTCATCAATAAAATAATTACATGAAGAACACGTACATTACATTGACTTAACATTTTCTACCATGTAAATGATAGAAAATTTAAAAAATAATCAAGAATCGAGTTCAGCATGTGAACGGCTTGTTCACTTTGTTAACCGTTCCTTGAAGCCCACAATTCAGATGTGGCTCTCCAAGTTCTGAATAGATAGAACAGCAAAGTGAGAAAAAACACATTCTGAAACCTAACTGGAGAATTGGTAGGCTTTACTTTTCCACTGTTTTCTCAATTAAGATGAAAATGAAATATTCGTTTCGATTTTCATAAGAAATGGCAACCAGAATATTACACACGCTTCAATTTTTTACCCATCATACGCTGTTATTTTCCTCTGATTGTCACGAAGGGATGTTGGGTTCTATTCAGTCTCCACTCATTCTGGGAAGCACTAATTTTGGTGACACTCGGAAGGTGCTTTGAAGGTAATTAACGTGCATGATTCAAAGGCTGACTTTCAATAAGGGCCATTCCCCTAGATCATGTGAGTAGATTAGTCAGCTGATAGGTTTAACTGCAGAAGTGAGGTTTTCCAGAAGAATAGGAAATTCTGCCTGTAGACTATAGCATCAGTTTGGACCTGAGAGTTCCACTTTGCCCTTGAGATGTCTTGCCCCACAGACGTCAGGTTTATATTGGTTATCTGTGACTGGGTAAGGTGATTTTTTGCAATAAGTCTCTTGGTGTACACCCCCTGTTTAGTCTGCATCTCCAGTGACACCCTCACTGACACACGTAAAGATCCTAAAGATGCCCCATTGTGTCTTCTTTTTCATAAATAATGTTTTCTTTTATCTCTAACTTTCTAATACTTCATTTATGAAAAGGCACTTAGAGTAAAAGCAGTTCCTGAGTTAATTCCACAGTAACGAGAATAACTGTCACTTAAGTCATTTGTCTTCTAGGCTTGGGATTTTATCTACTACAGCAAACGTATTAGTTATCAGTTTTGGCATGGCTCTTGACTCCAAAATTTATGTCACTTAAAACACCACACAATAAATAAACAGCTTTTGTGCTTCAAGATCTCTCCTGGGTTGTAATGGGGGTGTCAGCTGGGGCTGTGAGCTCATCCCCAGGCTAAGTTCCGGAAGGATCCACTTCCAAGCTCATAATTTGTCAGCAGGATTCAGTTCTTTGTGGGTTATTGGACGGAGGTCCTCAGTTCCTTGCTGGCTTTATGGATGAGAGTTCTTCCTCAATCCTGTGCCATGGGAATCTCTCAACTTTGGATGCTAATTTCACCAAAGCCAGTGGGGGGGGGGGAGTGAAGGGAGAGAAAGAGAGAGAGAGAGAGAGAGAGAGAGAGAGAATCTGGATGCTTTTGTTATATAATCACAGAGGCAGCATCCCATCACTTTTGCCACTCTCTACTCATTAGAAGCAAATCATGAGGTCTGCCCCACCCTAACAGACCCAGCAGTAGCAAAGGCTGCAAATATTAGGAGGTGGAGATTACTGGGAGGCATCTTAGAAGACTGCCCATCACGTCAAGTTTTCCAAAAATTAAATGGCCTCCAAATTCTTCCCACGGTAGGGATCCCCGAGATATGGAATGATGGCAGAGAGAAGCCGACCTGTGAGCAAAGGAGCACATAACTGTCCAGACCAGGAACGTTTCTCCCCCCCGCCCCCCAGTGCTGGCGTGTTTCATGGTGATAGGGAAACAAGGATGTCAACACGTGTGTGTTTCATAGTCCAAGTTCCTCAGCCCCCTCCCACCACATTCCTCTGTCATCGCTCGAGACAGGACAGTAAAACATAAGCCGACACCTGTGGTTGCAACCCGGAGCCAAAACCGATATTCAAATGATGGTCCCCACACCCGGTGAGCACTTCAGTATAAAGGAAGAGGCAGAGAAGGAAGATCCAGGAGGTGAAAATCTGGGTAAGTACACGGTCACTGGAACTGATTAATAAAGCCGAGTGAGTGTTACGTCTGGGCTAAAGGGAGAAAGTCAGGCTGAGGAGGAGGCAGCGAACCAGGTGAGATTTGGATACATTTGCTCCAGGCCCCTGTGTGTTGCCAAAGCACGATTTCAAAAGGTGCCAACACCAGAGAATTCCTCAGGGGAAATTCTTGTGCTGGGAAGAAGGCAGTCTTATTGTTTGTGGGAAAAAAAAAAAAACAAAAAACCTGCCTCTGTAGTTCAGGTCACAACACAGCAGTTCTGATGAAACTGGTTTGCAGAATGAAAGCCGTGTCAACCCACTTCCTTCTTGGAATTGCAGAGTCTCACAGAAACAAGGAAATCCAAATGTCACGTGTTTCAAACTCTAACCCAGTACAAGAGCCTTTCCGACCATGTTAATTAAAGGTCATTTGCAATGTCTCGGGGCCTCTGGCGATGGAGCTGGTACCAAGTCCTGGGCCTGTCTTTTCAGCATCAGACCTGTGTGGTTGATACAATGTTTGTTTTGTGTTGAATTAAAATCTGCCCAAGTGACAGTCCTGCTATGTGGTTCTAGCTTGGCTCTCAGAGGCCGCATAAAACCAGACTATCTCCTCTTCAATGTCACGGGCTACCAAATACAAGAGTATAATTCTATAAAATGTGCCATCATCCTTTATAATGTGGCCCATAATACATTACATTTTTTTCAGTTTTTTTTTCTTCTTGGTATGAGCTAGCTTCCTACATGCTTCCTTCTCTCTCCATGATGTTTCTTTTGCCAAGCTCTAATTTGTTAAGATTCCTCTTAAAATACAAGCACCTTATTTAGAGACATCACTTCCAGGTATGAAAATCAGCAAAGAACTCTTAGGCTCCATGCACAAAAATGGAAATTAGGATTCAGAATTGTAAATGTTTGATCTTTTAGATTTATGAGTAGTGAAAATCCTCCCTAGAACTTTTCTATAAAAGCCTTTTTAAACAAGACTATGAAACGGAAAATTAAGACACGAGAATGCATTTCTTCTAAGTTCTACTGTGCGTTGGGCTCTCTCCTGGTATTTCATATCTGTTATCTCTCTCTATGCTTCCTTAAGCCCTAGTAAGCAGTTATGGGTTTTTTTTAATGCTACAAATGAGAAAACGGATTCCCAGGGGATTTAAGTAGCTTGCTCAAGTTCATGCAACAACTAAACATTAGATCTCTTGCTTACATCCAAGCCACATGCTTCCCCACAATAAACAGAGACAGACAACATTCACCCTTATCATTTAGAGTTTTAAGGGATTTCAGAAATGATCTGCTCAAAGCCTGGTATGTATACTGTCGATAAAGGGATTTACGTTATCTCTCAAGGTCTAGCTCAGTGGTTCTCAACCTTCCTAATGCCGCAATGTACTTTCATTGTGTTACAAAGGGGTCGCGACCCGCAGGTTGAGAACCACCGGTATAACTTATAAAATTTGACCTACCTTCATGACAGGGCCGGAGCTGGAAACCAACTTCCCCATAGTGTGCTTGTGTGATTTGTTAAAAGAAAAATACACTTTGGATTCGTCTCCAGGGAGCTTGCTCTTCTGGGTTTGGATTCACCCTTCCAAGTTTGTATATTTCTATTAAATATCTCTGGGTCAGCTACGGTGTTAAATATCCCTCCAGATTTGTGTGATTAGCAAATTAGATAATTAGGCTGCTATGACAGACATATATACAGACACGTATGCATTTGTGTTCCTATATGTATGTATGCGTATATGTACACACATATCTATTGCATGTATGTGCCTGAGTTTAAATGTCTGTATGTATATGTGTAGATCTGAATACACACACATGCATGTCATACATTTATTCATTCATTTATTTTGTTCAAATCAGCAATACAGAACCAAGAGCAGAACCCTGTGACAGGTCACAAAAGAATTCCTTACAAAATAATACGAAGTTCTTAATCTGTACTCTTAAGGCATGACTTTTCAACCAGGTGTAGTGGAACTCACCACTAACCCACTCCTATAGCCCCAGCTGTGAGATTAGGCAAAAGCACAATGGCTCAGACCTTGCCAGAGTTGGTACGGGTTACGCGGCCTTTGTTTCCTCAGACCACACCGGCCCAGGGATGTGGGTTGAGTTTACATAAAAGGCATGTATGGCCTCCTACGTACCAGGCAACTCGTGGTCCCTGCAAAGCTGTATCCAAGTCTCCAGCAAGTTCCCTTTAACTCCTTCCAGGAATCCTGAGGGTTGATCTCATTGGCTTTTGAGCATAAATGATCTTAGGTCCTTCAAGTTAGATCATGCTGTTCTTTCCTACAATCCCAGGCCCTTTAGGTGGTGCTGCCCGGGCATCTGAGACTTACCAATCTTCATCACGGCTCAGCACATAGACACAGGCCCCACACTCATGGCCATTGCTCTTTTTCTCGACATTGGTTCAAGGTTGAAAAGCCACCACCTACAAATGACCTGCCCGGCTTCTCCGGGAGACAATGCAACCACTGCTTGAGACCACCTACCCTCCGCGAGGCCCTGCTGATGTACCCACAGGAGACACACACCCAGGTTCCGTCCAGTCTCTGAGCGTCCCAGGGCACAACCAGAACACTGGGCCTGATCCTCAGGCAGGGAGACTTCACTCCGCCCCTGTATGTTACACCATACATAGATTTCTGCGTAGCATGGCCTTAAGCTGCTTGTGTTTCTCAAGGACTTTATAAAAAAGAAAGAAAGAAAGAAAGAAAAAGCAGCTCTTACACATTACTTCCCAACCTGTACCTTTAGGCACCTGTAACTAGTATTTTATTAACCAGTGAATAAATAACATTTGCTGGTAAAGGTGCCATCCCCCTTTGTAAGCCTTGATTATGGATTAGAATCTTTCATTACAAAAAGTCTTTCCCGGAGGAATGGCCATCAGCACAGGCTTTGGGAGTCCGAGTCACACTGATGGCTGAAACTCAAGCTAAGACCAAGAGCCTGCTGGATTTAGCTCAAAATTGGTGAAAGTTGGGTGCCTGTGGCTCAGTGAGTAGGGCACCGGCCTCATAAACCAAGGGTGGTGGGTTCGAACCCAGCCCTGGCCAAACTGCAACAGCAACAAAAAAGTACCCAGGCATTGTGGCAGGTGCCCATGGTCCCAGCTACTCGGGAGGTTGAGGCAAGAAAATTGCTTAAGCCCAAGAGCTGGAGGTTGCTGTGAGCTGTGATGGTACAGCACTCTACTGAGGGTAACAAAGTAAAGCTCTGTGTCTAAAAAAAAAAAAATAGTGGTGAAAGTGATGAGTTGTTCTTACACTTGACACTGATAGTTTTGAAACCCCAATTAATGGGAAAAATAATCAATGCTATTTTTTTCTTACATTTTCTCTCAGTGGCTTAAAGGACAGATACTGAAATTTGCATGAAGCTTACCTTTCATGGGGGGGCACTTAGGCAAGGTTTTTAAATCACTTTAAGTATCTACTTTCTAAATCACTGAAGTGATAAAAATGTAGATGTGATGTTAATTATCTCGTACAATAATGGAAAGTGAACTTTCCTTGGAACAATTCGCCTATAAACAGCTTTTAGGGACCTCATCAATTCTTTGAAAGGGCCTGGGCACACTTCAGGTCACAGAAGATGGAGCCTCACATACTTGCTATGTGTTTATTCAGGGCAAGGATACCGTTGGAAGGCAGAGAATGTGGGGGAAATGGAGTTGCAAAAATTTTTTTCCATTGCTTACTAGTTTGAAGATACTATCACAACGGCAAATTAGTCTAGTCTGCTGTGGTGATGACTGGATTGGCTCTGTTTCCCAACATTTCCTTCTCACTGGCTGATTCATCTTTACGCCTGTTTCATGCATTTATAATGGACGTTGCATCGGTGTACAGGAAAACTGTGCACAATGGAATCATGAAATTAAAGAATCAGTTGCATTGCTCCTGAGCTTACATTGGATTACCAAATAAGAATAATAAAAGAATTTGATTACCTTGTCAGACAAAGTGAAAAAGAGAAGAATTAAATAGCATAGCATGTACTAACTGTATAGCATGTAACTTCCGAGGAAAGGGACGCTGCATCGTAGCACTAAGCCAACGAAGAACTTGTAGGAATAACCACATGATACTGCAAAACAAGGTAGGCAGAAATATACGTACAGACATATATAGTAACATAAAGTACAACAGGGTATTTTGTCAGAACAAAAGATAGAAAGGCAAGCAGCTTTTTCTTTGATTTTAAACACAAGCTTATGGAATCTGGAATACAGAAGACAGACGTACTTCTTACATCAGGATCCTATACCCCACCCTAGATGCATTGAATCAGTGCTCTGGGGAGGGGGGCAGAGGATTTGGGAAAGAGTTCTGTGAAGAATCTCGGGATGCTCTTGACACAGCCCTTGGGTAGGTAGGCAGTGGGTAACTTAGCATTGGCTTGTCACCCTTAAGGTTACTTTCAACTAAAATTTTGACCAGATACGGACAGATAATGATCAAAGACTGAGTGCGGGTAACTGAGGGTGTATTTAATATCCTTTTAATAAACTAACATTCTTTATGGAACTTTAGTCTGCACCCAGTCTGCACGGACTCACACATACGTGTACACTCACTGTCTTATTAAAAAGACATGGAGAAAAATGTACATAGAACAGGTGCTGAAGCCCTTCTGCCTCCTCCCAACCACAACCACAAAGCAAAACAAAGGAAGGAAAGCTTTAAAATGCTTGTAGTGCACACTCAAGGCTTAGCTGCTCAGATGTTCTTTCTGCACTTTCTTCATGTGAAGAGGCGGCTTCCAGTTTTTACGGAACGGCAATGAATGTTGGACGTGTAGGCTTCTAGCTGGCCTTGCGCTCCTGGCTATTCCTCTGGCCGGTTTCGGCTTATGGATGCTGCGGCTTCCTGACCACTCTGAACCTCCCACATTCATCGTTCTGAGCGCAGCCCAGGTGTCAGCAGGATTAGGCAGTTTGTGGCTTCACCTAAGGTTAAAGAGAGGCAAAGATTCACATAAGGGACGCTGCCAGACAGTGAATCAATAGTCAAAGTTAATCCAAGTTCCAGCTTGTCGATGCAGTGTTCACGGTTTAGTGGCATGTTATTCCCCCAGGAAGCTGTACCAAGTGCACGATTGCTGTGCTACAGTCCAATTCCAGCATCTGCTTAGTTCAGAAGATGAGTTTTGAACTAAGGCAAAAGGGGATTTACAGTTGTCTTTGCTACTCTGGCAACTCAGAGGGCAGTAAAAAGGGGCAGTAGAAATGCCTTTCCAGCAAATTTAAGTGATGGCTCTATACTACTCTTTTAGCAATTTCCCCACCAAATATTTAAGATCAGGCTCGGCACCCATGGCACAGTGGTTATGGCACCAGCCACATACACTGAGGCTGGTGGGTTCAAGCCGAGCCTGGGCTGGCTAAACAGCAATGACAACTGCAACAAAAAATAGCTGGGCATTGTGGCAGATGCCTGTAGTCCCAGCTACTTGGGAGGCTGAGGCCAGAGAATCACTGGGCTCCAAGAGTTTGAGGTTGCTGTGAGCTGTGATGCCACAGCGCTCTACCCAGGGCAACAGCTTGAGACTCTGTCTCAACAACAACAACAAAAATAAGATAAGATACCGGTTTTAAAAGAAAAACCGATATTGTCTTGTCTTTGGATGCTTTACTTGTGAATCACACTGCTATCTGAGAAGCATACACTTTGATAAGCAGAACTATTTCTCATGAATATTTATCTCTGAGGCTTACAGTATGCCGTCAAGCATGTCTCCAGCTTAGAATGCACCGTACTTGGATTTCCACATAGAGAGAAACTTAGAGGAACTTATCTTGTAACCATTTTTCTAATTTTTATTATCTTTTTTTATTAGATCATAATTGCATACATTAATTCTATCATAGGATACAGTGTGTTGCTTCCATATGCAGTTTGGAAAACTCTCATCCAACTGGCTAACATAGCCATCATGTCTTTCTCATAATTGTTGTGTTAAGACATTTATATTCGACCTCTAGACAAATTCACATGTACCCTAATAGGATAAATCATAGGCGTGATCCCCACAATATCATTCTCTTCACCCATCCTCCCCCCTCCCCTTTCCCCATAGTCTAGGGCTCTATTTGGATTGTAGCTTTCTTAAGATAGCTAACAATTAGTTTCATAATAGTGTTGAGTACATTGGCTACTTTTTCTTCCATTCTTGAGATACTTTGCTAAGGAGGACATTTTCTGGCTCCATCCAGGTAAACATGAAGGAGGCAAAGTCTCCATCTTTCTTTGTGGCTGTGTAGTATTCCATGGTGTACATATACCACAATTTATTGATCCATTCATGGGTGAGAAAGAAGCCTTTGTACATTAGAACGTGCATTCTAAGTTTGGACAAAATAATGTAGTTGTTTTAAAAGATCATCCATTCTTTGTAATCTTTGCTGGAGGTCTCCTCTCACAGACACAGATCCTCGGGAGGGTGGGGTAAACAAAATACATATAGTCCCATCCTTGCAGATGCAACCCAGTAAGAAAGACATGTAAGAAACCAGAATAATAGAGCGCAGTGTGACAATGTTGTAAGGAGAGGATTTTAAGGTGCTGAGATCACATCAAGGGGCATTTAGGTCAGGCTCTAGAAGATACACAAGGCTTAGGCTCAACCTTAAAATTTTGAGTTGGGGTAAAGTGTAAGGTTGAGGAAGAAGAGGAGAAAATGGAAAAGACAAAGAGCATAAAAAGAACATTCACAAACGCTGGAAGGCAAGGGAAAAGCATGGATCCATGAGTCCAGAGGAAGGACCACCGGATTAGAGCAGGAGGTGAGGATAACAATGAAGGCTGAAGCATATTCAGTGGTTGATGTTGAGTTTCTAGCCTGGACAAAACTTGGAGAGTTGATGCTAAAGACAACAGGCCTGATTTCAAACAAATTGAATTTGAGGTATAGATTGGACCTCCAAATGAAGATGTTCATTAATCTCCTGGGTGTATGAACCTTCAACTTCAGAAAAATTGTGAGACTGAATCTATAGATTTGTAATTCATGAGCCCCAAAATGACATTTGAAGCACAAGGTTTGATGGCAGGAAGGAGAGAGAGAATTCACAGTTCCATAATATGAAAAGAAAGTCAGGGAAAGCAAAGGAGGTATGAAGCTTTGCTGCTTGTTAGAACGTTAGAATTTAATGCAGAAAACTTTTTATGCTGTGATTAGGGCTGTCCAGAATTATCTATAATAGCCCGACACGCTTCCCGTTCATTTAAATTTGCATCTTTCCCCGTACCTCCTTCTCTCCTCTTCTCTCTCTCTCTAGTTTCTCTCTCCTTTCTCTCTCTAGGAAAATTAAAACTGAAGTGTGAAGAGAGCTTGATTTAAAAAAAAAAAAAAAACACAATGTGCCATATTATATGGAAATGATTGATCTAAAAACAACAGGGTCCAAAAATGAGCCTTCTCGCTCTCTCTGGTTTCATGAATTCATGACAGTTACTTGATATCTGTTTTCTGCTGATGATACTCTATTGTTGATAGATAGATCATTTAATGAGATTATATAGAACTATCTATTTCCATCTGGTTGCTGAATATGTCTGTTTTTTGTATGTTTTCTCTTTGTCCCTACAGATTCTCTCAGCCTTTTTCTCTGTCCCTGCCCTGTGTCTGAGGAGGCCGACTTCCCTTTTCTTTTAGCTGGATTTGGCCAATTGGAGGAAGTGGTAAGAGATGGGAGAGGAGGATGAAAGTGAGATACTTTTTCAGCTTCCCTCCTGATGACCTCAAGTGTGCAGTCGCTATACTTGTCAACCTTAAGGCGTAGCTCCTGGTGCATCAGTCTCTTCCATAGCCCCAGGTTTCTGATGTCTGATGTGTGTACGATCTTTGACCTTCAGACTTAGCCATGCAGATGGCCTCTGGTTCTTACTAGCTATGAGGTGCTTGTCTTTAGTTCTTTTTGGGTTTTATGAATCCTTTTAAAACACCACTGTGATTAAACTCTTCTCAGTCACCCCATTTAAATATTCTATTTGCTTCTGGCACACTGATGGGCAGAATCTGTACCAGACTATAGATTCTCGAAGGTTAAAAGCATCTTCGAGACCTTATATACCTTAACCTTTATATCTTTAGTTCATTAATCAAGGTTGATTAGAAGAACGGACATAGGAATCCATGCTCCTTTGGAGATGAGTTAAGAAGAAATAGCATAAAGAAAGAAGCAACATGTCTTATTAACTAGACCTTGGAAGTGTGTGACTGGGTTTCAATCTGCTTGTTGCTACAGATGGAAGAATCCTAACTGGTGGCTTTTTCTCGTCTTGAAGAAAATTAAATTAAAATGCCACAGATTGCAATAGCAAAAGAAGACTGAAAAACACGTAGAAAAAGTTAGGTGGAAAAGTGTGGTAACTCAGGAGCCTGTGTTCAAAGGAATGCAAACCACAGGACTCCTTCCTTGAGAAGTTAACTCCCCGGTTTGAGATTAGCTCCTGTGGTTTGGCTGGTTCCGTGGCCCATGTTTAGCAAGCAATAACAGACATTTCCCTTTCTTCCCCAGGCAATACAGTGCCCAAACCAAAAAAAGCATTGTTCTATCTAGAAAACAAAATAAAACACAACAAATGGCTCAAGCCCACGTTGGAGCGTGTTGATGCAGTGTTTTCCAGCAAGAATCTGAAGGATTAAGCAGGGGTAAGGCCGGGCTGGTGTTTCCTCTTTGTGACCTTCTTGCTGTACTCAAAGGTAAAATATCAACACACAATGAGCTGCTTCACCAAAGCAGCCGCGCACAGCAGACTAGATTTCTGCATAGCACAGGAGAGGCAAGGGAGAGCTGCACGGAGGGGCTGGCTGAACTGAAACTTTTCCATTTGCGATGGGAGGCAAACCATGGAGAAGGCCAAGTCTACTTCTGGGGTATCAAGTCCAAAAGAAAATGCTGGTGATAAGTAAGGAAAGAAACTCGGGGAACAGAGGACACGTGTGAAATATTGACAGGCTGGTTTGCTGTCCTCTCATAAGAATGCTTCTACAGCTCCCACACTTGCCAGGCTGTAATACTGTTCCTATGAGCCCAGTGGCTCCCAAGGTCACCATCACACCAACCGTGTTTTCACGCCACCGTCCCAGGGAAGACTCACAGTGATGTCACACGTCCCGGCTGTGTACCTTCCCTGCTACTCCATGCAGCAATGTGCACGCTACCCATGGGCTCCTTCCTCAGATTAAAATCTATAAAATCACACTGCTGTCACCTTTCACTGTCTGACCATGACGTTTAGGGGGCATTATACTTACAACAGTCCCGAGTGCTGACCCGTAGCCCTGTGTTCTTCACTGATATGCTGTGTGGTTTTGAGTGGAATGGAAAAGAAGTTAAGAAAATAAATTTTAACTCAGCCTTTTATCAGTGTCACAGAAGTCCAGCAATTCTGAGGTGTAACAGAAGAGATTACTTCACAGGCACACATCCACGCATGTTAGGGTCCTGAGCTTTGTGATTCAGTCCACTGCCTTCTCTGAGACTTTACCTGGGGTCCGGTCATTTTTACTGTCACTCTCTGCTGTACCTTTTCTTAAATTTAATAGGAATATAAATAGATTCTCTTACATGTTTACATGGATGGAGCTGGAACATATTCTCCTTAGCAAAGTATCTCAGGAATGGAAAAAAAAGTATCCAATGTACCTAGCCCTACTATGAAACTAATTTATAGCTTTCTTATGAAAGCTACAACCCAATTATAACCCAAGAAGAAGGGGAAAGAGGAGAGGGACAGAAGAGGATGGAGGAGGCTGGGTGGAGGGGGGGTGATTGGTGGGACCACACCTACGGTGCATCTTACGAAGGTACATGTGAAATCTACTAGGTGTAGAGTATAAATGTCTTACCACAATAACTAAGAAAATGCCATGAAGGCTATGTTGACTAGTTTGATGAAAGTATTTCAGATTGTATATAAAACCAGAACACTGTACCCCATGGTTGCATTAAGGTACACAGCTATGATTTAATAAAAAATAAATAAATAAATAGATTTAAACATTAGACAGCCTTTTGCATCCCGTTTCTTTCCCTCAGCATAAGGCTTTTGAGTTTCATCTATGTTGTTACTTGCATCAGAAGTGATTTGGGTGTGTTTTTACTACTGAATTCCGTGTCCTCGTTGGAATCTGCCACACACATTTTACTTATTCATTCACCCGTTGGATATTTTCAGGACCTCCAGCGTTTGGCTCTTATAACTCATACTTCTACAAACATTTCAGATAACGTTTGTGTGAACATAGAAGTTCCTTCTGATTGTGTAGAGAACTGGAAGTGAAAGGGCCAGATTATCCAGTACGCCTCATGTTTTTAAAGATGACTAAAGTTTTACAAAATTCTCCTACTATTGTGCCTTTTTCCTACGTATGAATGATCCATGTGATTGGAGGATTTAAACCATTTATATTTAATATAATCATTGGTAGGTTTGGAATTAGATCTGCTCCTTTTCTATTAGTTTTTGACTCACACCATTTGCTCTACTCTCTGTTGCCCCTTTTAATACTTGTCGTGTTAAACAAAATTGGGGGGGTGCACCATTTTATTTCATCTGCTATTTTTTTTTTTTTTTGCCCGTATTTCCTTGCGGTAAGTATTTCAGTGGTCACTTAACGATATGCAGTAGGTGTCTTAGCCTGTGTTTCCAGTTAGCAACAAAGTATGTCCAGTAAAATATGGGAAATCTGAGCTAAAATAGCCCCCCCCAACGCTATTTTATACCACTGGAGTATTGGTTAACATTATAAATGTAATGACAGAGTGCTTTGGTTTTTCTTTAAATATTTGAATATATTAAAGAGCTTAACAGAAACAAAAATCCATATGTATATAAGTAGCCCCAGTGAGTATATGTAGGTCAACATTTTATATTTACCCACATAGGTGCTCTGTGCTGTGCAGCTGGGATAAGATCTATAATAGTATTGTTTTCCTTCAGGCTGAAGGATTGTCTTTTTTATATATCGTAGCACAGAGCTGATAGGAAACAATCACCTCAGTTTTATTTGGACACATCCTTATTTTTATCTTCATTTCTGAGGAATCCTTCTGCTGGTATGAAATGTTTGATCCACTTTGTAGGATTGGTTTTTGTCTTTCATCTCCTATCATAACAATGTTTCTGCACTCTCTTGTTTCTGCTGAAAAATCAGCCCTACGTAATGGGTTCTTTTTCTCTTGCTAATCTCAAGAGGTTCTCTTTTTATTCGTCTTTCAGAAGTATGACTGTGATGCATCTGCATGTGGTTTCTTTGTTTTTTGTTTGTTTCTTTTCACTAGGGTTGTCAAGCTTCCTGCGTAGGAAGGATGTTGCTTTTCATCAAATGTGGGGAGGTGTCAGCCGTGTTTCATAGAAGAACTTGGCTTCCCTCTCTTGTCTCTCCCCCGGCACTCCCAATGACACACGTTAGATGCTTGACACTGTCCTGCAGATTTTGAAGGTCTGCACCGTTTTCATTCTTCAAATCTTTGTCTCTCTTTTTCAGATTGGATGATTTCTGTACGTCTGTTTTCCAAGTTCACAAATTCTTTCTTCTTCCATCTCAAATGCACTGGTGAGCCCATCGGCTTTCTTTTCAACTTCAGTTATGGTACTTTTCAGTTCTAGAATTTCTGTTTTTCTTTAATCGTTTTCATTTCTCTCTTGACAGTGTCTACTTATTTATTCATATTTAGTATTTTCTTAATTATTCAGGGATATTCGTAACAACTGCTTTGAAGTCTTTGCTAAATCCAACCTTTGGGTTGTAAGGCACACATGTTGATTGGCTTTTCACAACTTCATAATCTTTGCTTCAGAAGTAGGCGCTTTAGATAAAGCCTTGAAATGACGCTGAGCTCTCTTTCTTTTCCCCCTTGTGAGTTGTGGATTTGATATTTTGTGCCAATCACACAGGTGCCTGAATACAACCAAAAAAAAAGGTCAGCTTTCCTCGTGCTGCACAACTGCTGAAGTCTGTGATAACTTTTCTCCTTTTGATTTGATTTTCTTTTTTTAAGCTTTTAGTTCTCCAGAAGTCTCCCTGTGTCTGTGTACCTCAGCGATCAGCCAATGCTTTGTGCAGAAGCTCAAGCCTCTGAAACTTCACTTGCTGCCACCTAAACTGTCTGTGTGTGGGGGGTGGGGTGAGAAATATATTCCAAGATGGAATTAGCTTCTGAGTCGTGCCAGGCTTTTGGTTCTTACCAGGTTGTCTGGTGTCCCTCACGTGCACCCAACACTAGCTTAGCAATCTGCTCCAAAGTGAATGATATTGGCCTTTCTATCATTCTCCTGCTTTTGAAATCTCATTAAATTTCTGCTTTCTCTGCCACATACCCAACACCAAGTTCACCGTCTTTGGCCTGTAGAATTTTATTGCTGGAAAGGAAGTCCACAGATGCACCTTGGTCAAGAAGCCCACAGGTCAGTTTGTTGCCGTGATCCCCCTCCCTCCCTCCCTCCCCCCCTTTTCTTTTTTCCACACAATAGTAACAGTTTTTCATGCACAAGTATTTCTTTCCTTTGGATCCTTTTTTTCCAGCACTTTTGTCCTGAAAAGTGCTGATTTTTAGTATTTTTCCCCCAAAGTTCTACTTGTTCTCTGCAAAAGGAAGTTGAATGACCTCATGGAACTATTTGTGAATGGGGATCCAGCTAATTTGGAGACCTTTTTTTTTTTTTTTCTGTAGAGACAGAGTCTCACTTTATCACTCTTGGTAGGATGCTGTGGCATCACACAGCTCACAGCAATTTCCAGCTCTTGGGCTTAGGTGATTCTCTTGCCTCAGCCTCCTGAGTAGCTGGGACTACAGGCACCTGCCACAATGCCCTGCTATTTTTTGCTGCAGTTTGGCTGGGGCTGGGTTTGAACCCACCACCCTCAATATGTGGGGCCATCGCCCTACTCACTGAGCCACAGGTGCTGCCCTATTTTGGAGATTTTGTAAATGACACACTCCATTATCTGAGTTCTTTAGCTGACATCGCTATGAGTCAGGTGCACTGGGGCTGGAAACACTCAGAAACTGAGGCAAGCCCAGTGAGTCTTTGGGGCTAGCATGGTTCGATGGACTAAATTGTTTCTTACCCCATTCATGTTTTGAAGCCCTAATCCCCAATGTGACTACACATGGAGATACAGTTTACATGATGTAAGTTTAAATGTGGTAATAAGGGTGGGGTCCTAATCAGAGAAGACTGTTATCTCATGGGAAGAGGAAAAGAAAGAGATGGTTCCATCTGTCTGGTGCACTGCATGGAGTAAAGGCCACGTGGGCACACGTGAGAAGGTGGCTGTCAGTAAGCTGAGAAGAGAGCCGTCCTCAGCGCCTGATCAGGCTGGAACCACAACCAAGCACTTCCAGGTTCCAAAATTATGAAAAGAACTCGTTTCTATATTTTAGGCCACCTAGTCAAAGATATTTTGTTATTGCAGCTTGAGCTGTTTAAGATGCATGCAGTTCTTATTCAAGTAAATATTGCAATTCTGTGATGTTTTAGAAATTTTCCTCTCAATTAAAAAAAATTTGTTTTATTTCTCTTTTAATCAATAAGAAGTTTGAGGTTTGGGGAAATTAAGTGATGCATTCATTTAGCTACAAAGAACTGACCAGCGGAGGTTAGAACCTCTCACGTCAGCTGACTTCATGAAGATAATTTTGTTTCTACTGCTCCCCCCCAAATTAAGAGGACTAGCATCTTTTGCAGTCTCATATCACACATTATGCATTTGGCAATCTGTCTTTCCCTGAGGGTCAGATCAGATGCACTGGTCTTCCACTCGTCCTTGACAGCAATCTGGCAGGACTGAGAAAATGCTGTATCTTCACACCTGCTACTCACAGGCCGCATCACTCCTGTAACTGATCAGCCCTGCCTCTTGATATAAAATGTTTTGCTTCACTAAATATTTGCGATTATATCCATTACCATAAGCTTATCTTTGTTCTCAACCTGAACATAGAGCCATTCTCAGCTTAAAAGAACCAAATTTCCATAGATGTCCTTGCATATTTTTTTCTTCTAGGACATTTGGGGCTAAGACATTAGGAATTAAATTTATTGTACTTATTCAAATTCTTTACAGAGATGAAGCCTTTGGCCCTCACTGCTATCCATTTACATTCAAAGTTTGTATCTAAAAATATCTAGAAAAAAAGGCACACATTGCCACCAAGCAGAGGGGAAGAAAATTTCCCCCATGTGTAAGGCTTTTTTTTTTTTCTTACTTATACATATGTATAGTAAGTTTCCACTTTGCCTTCACAGAATTAAAAAGGCTAAATTTACTGACAATAACAATATTGAACATAAGGACTGAGAAAAAAATCATAAAGAACAAATGAAGATATATACCATCAGAAAAGAAATCAGACCATTGTAATGAAATATTAAGCCATAATAATAGTAATAATGCAAAGAAAGTAACAGTCACATTGTCAGAAGTATGTCTATTATAGAATACTTTGATCAGTCAACTACTTCTTCTTATTTTTGTTTTCTCCAAAGTCTTAAAAAAATAGACAACTAATATTTATAGATGAACCATGTATGAGGTTTTTCACCATCAATTTCACCATCGCTCCCTCCTCTGTGCCCACTCACTTTAGGTCTCTCTCCTCTTAGATCTGTGTAATTATTTCCTTAATTTAGACAACCTTTCTACTATTACTGGCGTGATTGTCATGTCAATGCTTCCCTCCATCACTGGCACCAAATAATGTGTAAGTGACACGGGGATAAGCAAGGCGTGGACCTATCTCTGAGATAAATCAACAACCTTCATTTGCGAACTAGTCTGATTTCATTTCCTGGAGCATTTCATCTTAAGAATCTATAGAGCTGAAATTTTTTCTGTCTGATGCAGATGATCTTATCATCTATAGTCTGCAAATAATACTGGGTACATCTTAAAAACCAGCTAAACATACACAGGCCCTCTAATTCTGCCCCGAAGCACCCCAAAGCAAAGATTAACATAGCGAGATAATCATCTCCTCGGCTCTGCTCTTGTCTCTGTATTTTCTTTACTTTCCCACAGGATAAGACTGTTGGTATCCTCACCCCTGAGTCCTTCAGCATGAGTCAATCCTGTGGTGAAACGTTCCCATTGTTACTATAACTGTAGGCACTGGAGGGAAAGCCCATCTTCAGGGGTTATTTCCAGGATAACAGCTTACTAAGGAGAACTGTCAATCATGAACATGACTGTCTGGTGCCTTAAGTACTCAAAAATTTGCTATGCAAATAGGATTTATATTCCCATTGTTCTTTTCAGTGGTAAAATTCAAAAAAAAATTTGACTTGAATTGGTCATCTTAAAATATTTTAAATTAAATTTGTCATGACGTATTTATTCCAGGAAATAATACTGACATATAAGACATGACAAAAAATTTTGTCATATTTCAGATTGCCATTTAGTGTTTTTTTGTGTTTTCTTTCTGTTTTTCCCAGTGGTCTTTGTGGAATCTTGCACTGATCACTGATTCCTCTTATCCCCTAAGTATAGTTAATTTCTAAAATTCTGCTCTTGATTCATTTTCAATCTGTTTTCCTTTGGGAGAGGGGTCTGCTCTGTATACATAATTTTAGTTTTAACCTGTAGACACAGAAAGGGAAAAGTTGTGAGTTGTGCATGAGGACGTGAAGGCCTCCAATTACAAACAGGACTTTGAGTGGTGAAGGCAGCAAGATGAGTATTCCGAGCAGAAGGAAATGAATAGTTTCAAGAAGGAAGGGGCCAAGCTGCAGAACTGCTGTCACCTTGAGTCTGAGTGGTGAGGCATAAAAGTAGGGTGAGACTATTTCTATCAGGACTGAGATAGACACCTGAGGCTCAGAGAAGAGTTTCCCCAGTGGGAAACAAAATGAGTGAGGGAGTTCACTTAGAGAAGATTCCTGTGGCAACATGAGTGGGAAGAGAATGATGGAGGAGAGATAAAAAAAAATGTAAAGTGACTAGAAGAACAGAATGATATCGGTTAGAACTAGTGAGGGTTTCATGAAGGTTTCATCACAGGCGTGGGACAAGCTGATGCTCCAGCCTAGTGATTATCAGAGTACAGCCCCATTTTTCACCAAATTAACCTGTTGCCTGTTTTTTGTAAATAAAGTTTTATTGAAACACATTCATATTCATTCATTTACATACTGTCTATGGCTACCTTGGGACTATGGCAATAGAGGTGAATTCCAGGTCAGACACTGTATGCTGTAGGAAGCCTAAGTTATTTATTATCTGACACAAAAGGTTTGCCAACCCCTCTTCTAACTAACTCAGAGAGCGTTGACTTAACCTAAAATTTGACAAAACACAGAAGATGGATGAAGAAGTAAGGGGGACAGTTCAGTGTGGTTTGACTGGAGGGATAACAGCATCAGAGGACATCATGAATTTGGGAAGAGTAAGCAAACTCTGTATCACGGTTAAAAATTTCCAGAAAACAATGCAGAGAAGATTTAGAACATTTTGAGCATCAAGGATGGTTCTGGTGTTAAAAAAGTTCAAACTGGAGAAATTTCCTAGCTGGTTTTAAACATCCTCAAAGCTCTCCTGGTCACCTCCTATGCTTCAGTGACAATTTTTTCCCAAATTTTGATTTTTCAGTTAGGATAACATTTTCTAAGCCATGCCTCAGATATGATGCAATCTCCCTCATCCCTCTGGACAAATGGATAGTGAATCCTTGCTCCCTGAAGACATCTTTTATGAGAAGATTTTGGATCACATTATCAATTTTAAAACACAGACATGGCTATTTATTCTCTTAATACAAGAAAAGATGTTTGTGAAAACGATCAATCTATTGGCATTTTTCTCAGAGTTTTAAATCATGGTGCGATATCTTCACCCAATGATATTATTATTTTCATATTCATATTGCCGACAATGTTAACATCACACAGGCAAGTTTAATTCATTTTTGGGTCTATACTAGTTTACTGAGGTCTAATAAAAGACCACCCATAGTAAAGCTCATGCTGTACTAAGGCTAAATTACATTATCCCCATGACTTACTAGTAAATATATATATTAATATACAGCTGGATGGATGTGGATGCGAAGTCTGTGTGTAATTCAAAATAGTTTAACATAGTAAATTGTACATGAACTTTACATCCATCCACCCTGCCTATGAATTTATATACAAATATATGAATCTAAAAACAGGGCAATTTTTAAGACCTGTTTTTTTGATGAAGATGGTATTGCCATAACTGCAGATTCAGAGGCCATCTTTGCAGTGTGTTCTTTTCAAGGTCATCTTTCTTTTTTTTATCAGCCGAATATTCAAGGACAATTGTTTGAATGGGAAATTACCCACCTTGTCTTATCAAAGCCTGTACCATTTCACCAGAGGTTGCTTTAGCTGCAAATGCAAGCATCTGATTCTTTAAAACGTGAATTAGACACTAAGAGAAGAGGGGAAGAAAAGATGATTTTTTGTGCTAATCTTCCAAGGGGAAAGAAAAAAGAAACAGAAGGAGCAAAAATAAACAAGAGATGCAGCCTTCTCCAAAGTGGATTCCCTTTCTTAGGTCCTTTCTGAGCCAATATGTGTGTTTTGCCTTTTAGATCTCAGAGGAGGAGAGAATAGTCAGAAAACCTACAACTCTAGTTTAGGGGATGACTTGATAACTCTCTGGATTTGGATCCACAGTCTTCACTTATTGCAAACATATTCTTGTGTATTTGAGAATTATTTAAACTACCCTTGAACAATGAGCTCTCTCCAGCAGGGACGACATCCCTGACAGCATAATGTTAAATTAAATAAACAGCGTCTAATGAGATCTGTTATTACCTGCTCTCTGGTCGTGCCCGGGCATGTAGTCTGAGGGCTCAGGTTTCTAAGTGCTATCATAAATCTTTCAGCCTGTTTTGCTTCTGAAACTTCTAACTAATATCTTTCCTCTCCTGTTGAAGTCTACATCCTCATTTAAACCTCATTTACATTTCCAATGTTGAAGTCTACGTCTTCATCAAATAGGATCTGTGAAAAGATAAGAGGGTTTGCATGGTAACAGATCATTTTTTAAGAAGATAAAATTCATTTGCTTAAAAATGAGAGTGTATTCAGGGCAGAATTCTGCCACGGGAATGAATACTTGACATTGGGGGTGGGAGGGGTGACGAGTTCTTCCCTTTTTACTGAGTTTTATTAATAATATTCTCATCCATAATGTATTACCCTCGGGAGAAGTGCAGAGCTTTTTGGACTCCAACTGTGTGTTGGGTAAAGGAAAGAATTTCAACACTAGGCTAAGAGTCTAAATTAATCTGCTTTGATTTACAAGTTATTTATGATGATGTTGCTTTATAGGCATTTATTCCTACAACATGAGAGAAAGACTCTTAAAATACAAAAACACAAATTGAATGGTTGTAGTCTCCCTCCATAAATATATCAAATAAATTCTTGCCTCTATATATCTCATACCTGTTTTATAATAACATTGCACATTTTAATTTCCTAGCTTCTTCTCTTGGGACATGAAGGATATACGAAAAGCCAGTAGGGTGGAGGCCAATGAAGTTGAGGTTGAATTCTGGCCTTGATATTTGTTAGATGCATGATATCTGGTCTGAGGTACCACAGGAAGTTTAAACTCATTCTATTCAAATCTTAATGTAGATCTGGTTAAGCTCTTGCTCAGGCGGGCCTTGAATTCCTGAGCTCAAGGGATCCTCCTGCCTCGGCCTCCTGGAGTGCCAGGATTACAGGTGTGAGTCGCCTCACCCGGCATCACTCCTGCAATTTCTTGAGGGATAAACCATACCATACAAACAAAAATTAAGCAAATAACAGCAACAAAAGCAAAACTTTGAACATGACTATTTCCCACTAAGCTTAAAGGAAGCTTTACAGGCCCTCTCTCCAGGGACACAGACATACAACTGGGAATTAACTACTGTAGGAGAAAACTGTCTCCAAACTTGTAAGTCCTTGTCCTTAGGCTTAAAAGAGCATTTATTTTATCTGTGCTCTTGTCTTCTCTCCATGTAACTTTGCTTCTTATGTATTGTTCAGCCCTGAGCTTCCACTATACACCATAGACTCTGTTGCAATAAAGTTTATGATACGTGTTTAGCTACCATCATGCTCAGCTCCTGAAAGCCACCACCCCAATAAACACCACTCACCCACTTACGAACTATGGCAATTCTTTTAAGCATAGCTAATGTCTGTATTTGTTCCATGTGTAAATATAGGTGTTTATAATGTAATAATATTCAAACTGTCAAATGTCATTGGTTCTTTCCTTTAAAAGGATACCGTCTACCCTGCAAATATCCTCTCCCACTCTGAGGGCTGTCTACTTGCTTTACTTACTGTGTTCTTGGCTG